>JAOWBR010091805.1:0-14615 GCA_028571145.1 Dionaea muscipula
TTTATCATTCTTGCTTCATGACTTATCCAAAGTGATCAATCCAACTCTTTTAATCCTGTCACTCATCAAAACTACATATTCCAATGCATCAAATTATATCAAGTGTTTGTTATCATCAAAACATCAATCATCAATGGTCAACAATTGGTAACCCTCTTACTCCTTTTATTGATGATGTGTTTTTAGTTGATGGTTTAAAGAATAATCTTTTGAGTGTTAGTCAATTGTGTGATAAGGGTAATAAAGTCATATTTGATAAGTCTTGTTGAACTATTGAGTGTTGTGATGATAAGAAGACTATTCTTATTGGAAATAGAGTAGAGAATGTTTACATGTTATTCTTTCCTTACCGAAAAAATGTTGTCACAACAACTAGGCCATTACAATTCTTGCATATTGTTTTATTTGGACCATCTAAGACCATGTTGGTCCCAAAATGAAGGGCTCTAAAAGTTCAGAGGGGGTGGTGAATGAACTTGTAGGTTTTTCTTAACTTTTTAAATTCTTTTTCAAACTTAAAAGAGTATGCAGCGAAATGTTATTTATATAACCCTTTTTAGGTTATCTTTCAAATCTGTTTTATCTTTGTTTTAATGGATTATGCTGTATGTGAATGTGTGATGCAGAATATGTAATGACATGCAGAATATGTCATTACATGCAGAATATGTAATGGCACGTGAATGTGTAAATGTTTTATCTTTGTTTTAATGGATTATGCTGTGTGTGAATGTGTGATGCAGAATATGTAATGACACGGTGATGTAATCCGCTAATCCTCTCTTCTCCTTGTGATGTAGGAGGAATCCACTATTGTAGACACTAGTACAATAGTGTAACAGTGTTAGCACACTGTTGTCAACCACTTACAGCTCCTTCGAAATTCTTCTTCAGCTGCTATCACACACACAGCTCCTTCACAACGTGATGTTGCTTCAACTGCTTTCAGTCCTTCACACCCTTGGCTACTTCAACTGCTTCGATCCCTCACAACCTTGTTGCCTCACCGATTCTGCAGCTCCTTCAAACCAAGTTGCTTCACTGAACTTCAGTCCTTCGTGGCTCAACCACTTCACTGACTTTGGTCCTTGGCAGCCTCAACTGCTTCACCAATCAAACAAGAAAATTGGTCTTGTTTTTGTTGTAGAATCACACAGTAGTGATTCTTTGAGCTTGACTAGATAAAGCTTGAAAGCCCTAGGGTTTGCTCCAATCTCAGAGATTCAGAATTAGATGAAATCTTGAATGCTCTGAATGCTTAGTGTTCAGTATTCGGTGTGTTCAGTATCCGGTGTGTTCAATATCTTCTCTCCAGTGTTTTCTCTGAGAATATATATCCCCTAACTTGGAAAAATTCCCGTTAGAGGGGTCTTGATTTAAATTCTTCAGTCTTTTCTTTAAAACCCGTGAAAAGTGGATCTATATTTCTTCCTTTCCCTTTTCGTGCTTGCTTTTTCCAAAAGCACTTTTTCTGAACAAGGTTTCAAGAATCTAACATTCTCTTTGTCAAAGAGACAAGCCTTGTCTCCATGCATCACGTGAACCCTTGACCAACTTTTTCTTTGCAGCCTTTTCGTCCTTGCTCTGCATGTGATCTTTGTCTCTAACTGGTTGTGTGTAACGTTCTTCAAATCATTTAAATTTAATTAAAACTTCAGTTGAATTAAATATGAAGAACTTTGACTTGTCTTGATGGTCAAGTCTTGTTCCTCAGCTGGTTCTGAAACCTGGCTGAATTTATATCCTAGACTGGATCAAATCCATGACTGGATGAAATCCTCAACTGGATGAAATCCTCGACTGGACTCATTCCTCGACTGGTCCTGATCCTTGGCTGGTCTTGGTCTTCAACTGATCTTGAAACCTCGACTGGTTCTGAAACCTCGTCTGGTTCTGAAACCTCGACCGGTCTTGGTCCTTAACTGATCTTGAAACCTCGACTGGTTCTGAAACTTCGATTGGTTCTAAAACCTCAACTGGTTCTGAAACATCGACTGGTTCTGAAACCTCGATTGATTTTAAAACCTCGACTGATTCTAAAACCTCGAATGGTTATGGAACCTCGACTGGTTCTGGAACCTCGACTGGCTCTGGAACCTCGACTGGCTCTGAAACCTCGACTGGTTCTGAAATCCTAGACTGATCCTTGATCCTTAACCGTGTTTGATCCTCAACTGAGCTTCAAACCTTGACTGGTCCAGATCCACAACTAAGTCTGAAACATCAACTAATCCAGATCCTCGACTAAGTCTGAAACCTCAACTAGTCCAGATCCTTGACTGATTCTGAAACCTCAACTGCTCTGGATCCTCGACTGAGTCTGAAACCTCAAATGGCCCCGATAAAGACCTGCTCCTACTGTCATTCATTTATATCTAACTATACAATCATGTATGCATTATTAAAATACTAAACATTCAAGTCCTAACAAATTTTCCCTTTTTAATGATGTCAAAACCTAATATAAATGAATGAGCAGGAAAATGAAAATCAAATTCTACATAACTCAAAATTTCAAAATGTTTGAGAATGTCAGTCAGAACAGTACAACAACTAAAATGATTGAATGTGCAAAAAAATTCATCACCATCTCCATGGTTCTTCGTGTTATTGTTGTTTATGTTGTTGTTGATGTTGAGTGGGAAAAGGAGCATAGTACATCACATCTGGAAAAATGTCATTATTGATGAACTTCCATGCTTCCATGGCCATGTCTTCTTCCCATCCTAGAAAACCTCCTTCCTGGAAGACTATCATGAACTATCTGAGGCTTTCTGTTTGTGTGATTCTACTCATGTCTGCTTTTGGAACCGACCTTCTCTTGTTGAGTTCTTTGTTCATTGTGTTCAACACATTTTCTCCATTTTGTTTGGACAGACAATAATAGAAGAATGCATCCTCTATTTTTACCTTGTTCTATTTTCTCTTATCAAAGAACAAATACCTGAACTCCTCATAGTCTTTGTCTGAGAGTTGAGGTGGAGGTGGAATCTTGTTAATCTTCTTTGAACTTTCAACACCAACACCAGCACCAACACCCTTCTGCTTATCATCTTCCCCCTTTTTAGCATCATCCAAAAAGTGAAGAAGGAGATCAGTCAAGCTTTCCTCGTTCTTTGTCTAAGCCTCTTAAGATTTGATGATCGTGGCAATAGCATCCTCTACATTCTTTATCTGTTCATCGTTATCCTCAAACTCCTTGTCTATCTTGTCAACCAATTGATCCTCAGATAGCTGCATCTTGGCCTCAATGAGTTTGCAGTTACTCAGATTCACATTTGAAACTTCGGCCAGTTTCTGGTGAAGAGATCTGTGTTAGCTTTCATAGTAGATGGAATGAGTCAGAGAGAGTCTGTGACTGCTTACAAGTTCTCCAGAATAAAGTCCATTTGATTAACCAATTTTTGTAGACTCAAACATAGATCAGCCTTCAGCTTGCGATCTTGAGTGTCATGGAACTCCAAATGCTTCAGCAAAGCCTTCATTCCTGAACTCTATTCCTCAATGGTTGAAAGCAAATATCTGACAGCCTGCTCAATGTGAGCAGACATGTCAATGTAGCCAAAATCTGCTCTTTGTCGTGGATTGGGTGTTGCTTCATGGCTTGATGAAGGGATAAACCTTTTATACAGCACAATCTCCTTCTCAAAAACATCTTCATCAGTATCCCTAGATGCTGTTAGAACAACATCATCTTTGGGAGTCTCAACTTCAACACCAATCTCTTCTTCCTCGTCTTCAACATCATCAACAATCATCTTCCTCTTGGATTTGCTGGCTGTTTTCCTTTTCCTTCTATACGTCTTTATCTTTTTAGCTTTTGTCTGCTCAGCAACAGCAACAGCTTCCTCTTTGTCCAAATCATCAACTAATTGTTCTGCCAATTCCATCTTAACTCTATCAGCTGCTTCCTAAAAAATTTTATTGGCTACATCCTCAATGACAAGATCAATGTATGCAATAACATCATCTATTCCAAATGACTGTCCATCAGCACCAAATCAAACCAAACTGTTGTATTCAAATCTTGTCTCCAATTCAGCAGGTATTTCTCCTACTGTTTCCACTTCTATTTCCTCATCATGCATACCAACCACGGCCAAATCTGCTTCAATAGGGATCAATGCTTGTGGAGTGGCTTGGTATTTCATGCTCAAGGGAATATCATCTTCATCAACTTCAGTTCCTCTTCTGAGAACCTCAAAAGTTGAACTTAAGGGAGCATTGTCCTCATCATCATCAGCATCTTATCGTGCATCACCTTCCTCTAGATCATCTTTTTGTGCATCATCCATAATGTCTTGGCTAGCTGATTCAACTACACCATCATCTTCATCATCATCAGCATCTACCACCTCAGTTGCATTCACTGATGAGGTTTGAACATTTTCTGGTGCAGTTAGTTGATCACCATCATTACCACCATCATGCCTATCATCATCATCATCATCATCATCATCATCATCATCATCATCATCATCATCATCATCATCATCATCATCATCATCTTCACCATCTCTTCCATCATCTTTGTCATCATCAACCTTCTTCTTTGCAGCAAATCTCTTGTGAGTCAGTGCTCCAACCTTGAAAAATGCTCTGAGTTTTCCTGCATCGATCAGCTCACACATCTCATAGGAATCAACTAATCTCATCACCCAATCTTCCTCTATGTGCATCTGAGCAATGGTAGCTTCTTGATTCCTTGATCTACTGAGCTTCCAAGATAACCATGAGTCAAATCTTGCAAGCTCTTTAGCAATCTCCTGCTCCTTAAGTTGTCCTACCTCGGCTGCAGTTACCTCAACAACTTCATCATCAATCCATGAGGTCATAGGGTCCTAAGGATCATGTGAGTGGTCCTGAGCATCAACAACCTGTTCACTCACATGTCCCTGCTCCTGTACCTCCTCCAGGTTAGCCTGACTTGCCCAAGTCTCCTCATCAACTTGCTCATCAATCACATGTTGTTCCTGCTCAGCAGCTTTAGCAGCATCTTGATTGACTTCCCCCTGAGCATCAACCTCAGAGGGTGGAGTGGTTGTTGATCCTATAGTCTCAGAATTCTTGAGCAATGTTTGCTTCATAGCCTTGGCCTTCTTTACTGCTTTCTTCTTCTTAGGTGATGACACTGCTTTTCTTTCTAGCTCTTTCTTCTTCCCAGCTTCTACTTTCTTCTTTTCATTCTCAATCCTTTTTCTCTCAGCCTCTAACTTCTTCTTTTCATCATCAGTGATGAACATCCTCTTGGTTAGATACATTGAGACTTTCTCACTCAACGAAATCCCTAGACAACTAAGCAAATGACTGACTACCAATGCAAAAGGTTTCTTGAGATAAAAAATACCTTTAGCAGGGGCAGTAGTATGAAGCTTCTCCTTCATGATTTGCTCAGAAATTTTTTTGAACACACAGGTTTCCCAGTCAATCTGCTGATGTGTCCATACAGTTGCCATTAGGGCTACTCTGTGCCTGGTCATGGCATCATGAGAGCCCATCCTTCCTTCTACGATTTTGCTGAAAATATGACAGAGAGTTTGAAACTTAGACTTCAGCTATGTCACCTTTCCAGAAAAGTTGCTCGTGCTGTCTTCCTCTGCAGCAATTACCTTCCAAAACTCAGCATCCTCCACCATAATGGTGTCTGGGTCGATGATCTCAGAGTGTGGCAAGCCGAGATGTTGGCTTAGGGTTTCAAGAGTAATCTCCAACTCTGTCCCCTAAACCGTAGTGATAATGGCATCATCTTTGAGAGTGGCATCCAGGTAGAACTCAATCACATCAGCTGGTGAGTATGAATGAGTTGTCAGTGAGATGAACTGGGTGAGTCCACTGTGCTCCAAGTCATCGATGATCTTCTTCCCAGTGGTTAAGCACTCCATGCTCGGCAGATAACCTTCAACGCTGAAGGTTTGTCCAATGATAAGAACTTCAACTACGAATTTGGTTGAGAACTGAGTCGGCATTGATGAAAGTTGAAAGCTTGATGCTTGAAAGAAAAATTACAGAGAAGTTTGCAGAGAAAATGGCTAGGGTTTCGTTTCAACTTCGGACTCAAAGGATGTAATGAAATAGAGTGAGAATAAGAGTGATGAGTTTAGGGCACTGTTTGGGTTTGAAAATGGTTAGTGAAAAATTCAAACGTGACATCATAGATGGTTAGCTCAAAGGTCTGACAAAAATCGGCGTGAAGTGGGAAATCTTCCAATGAAAATATTCCACGTTAACTAATCTGGAATTTATTTCCCCTTCAATGTTGCAATAAAGTTTTTGTCTAGATTAAAATGAATGAAATTTAAATCCACCTTTAGTTTTCCACATCATCTAATTTCTCCTTAAAAGCTCAGCTACTCCAGAAGCTCAGCTGCCTCAAAAGCTCAGTTGCTCCAAAAGCTCAGCTGCTTCAAAAGCTCAGCTGCTCCAAAAGCTCAGCTGCTTCAAAAGCTCAGCTACTCCAAAATCATAGTTGCTCCAAATGCTCAACTGCTCAAAAAGCTCGATTGCTCCAAAGGCTTAGCTGATTCAAAATCTCGACTGCTCCAAAAGCTCGACTACTCCAAAAGCTCGACTGCTCCAAAGGCTCAGCTGCTTCAAAACCTTGACTGCTTCAAAAGCTCGACTGCTCCAAAGGCTCAGCTGCTTCAAAAGCTCAGCTGTTTCAAAAGCTCGGCTACATCTGCCCAAAACTTGTCTGAAACTACCAAACTCATCTCAATCATAAAAATCTTCAATCAAATCCACTTCAATTCAAATCAATCTACCCCAATTCACTTCTGATCTCAGAAAATCTGCCTTCACACAATGCCTTGGTGAAAATATTTACCAACTGCTTCTCAGTTGAGATATATTCCACCTTGATGCTTCCTTTCTCAATATGATCTCTGATAAAATGATGTCTCACATCAATGTGCTTTGTTCTTGAGTGCAAAACTGTGTGTTGACTGATTGCAATTGCATTGGTGTTGTCACACAAAATGAGAATCTCCTTTTCTTTATTCCTATATTCCAACAATTGATGTTTTATCCAAAGCACCTGTGCACAGCAGCTTTCAGCAGCAACATACTCAGCTTCTGCAGTTGATGTTGCTGTGGAAGTTTGTTTCTTGTTGAACCAAGAAACAAGTCTGCTTCCCAAGAATTGATAAGTACCTTATGTACTTTTTCTATCCACCTTGCATCCTGTAAAATCTGAATCTGAAAAACCAATCAACTGAAATCCTCATCCCTTGGATAACAAAGACCAATGTCTTGAGTACCCTTGAGATACTTCAAAATCCTTTTACAGCCTTTAGGTGACTCTCCTTGGGACAGGCTTGGAATCTTACATAAACTGAAAAGGAAATGTCTGGCCTACTTGCTATCAAATATAGAAGAGAACTAATCAATCCTCTATATTTCGTCTGATTAACATCCTTGCCATCTACATCCTTGTCCAGACTGACTCCAACACTCATTGGAGTACGAGAAGATGAACTGTTCTCCATTCCAAAATTCTTTATCAAATCCCTAGCATACTTGCCTTGATTGATAAAGATCTCATTTTCTAGTTGCCTCACTTGTAATCCTAGAAAGTAGGTTAATTCTCCCATCATGCTCATATGGAATTTGCCCTTCATCAGATCTGCAAACTTCTGACACAACCTCTCATTTTCTAATCCAAAAATGATGTCATCCACATACACTTGAACCAAAAGTGTATTGTCTTCATCTTAAATTCTGAACAAAGTCTTGTCAATGGTTCCTTTCTTGAATCCATTGTCTACCAAAAGCTGTGACAGTGTTTTATACCAAGCTGTTATCGCCTGAAAATGAGCCAAGCGAAACACCTAAGACTTGAGAACCGCTTCTAGTCTGTCTAGGCAAGGAAAACCGGTTCAACAAGTTAAGCCGACGCTTAATCGGCTTTAAGGATTGAGGAGATCAACTCGTTGCCCTGAAAGGATGAAACAAACCGTGTCAGAGGGAAGTCCGAGGGTTTTAAGCCCGGGACGACCGCTCCGATGCTTAAGTCAGCATGTGTTTAATAAGATAGGATTCAAGCTAAGAGAAATAAGGAGAGAGAGAGAGAGAGAAAGAGAAAGAGAAAGAGAAAGAGATAGATAGATGCGTTGACAGGAAGACGGCCGAGCGAAGCGAGGCCAAGTCAGGCCAGAGTGGCCAAGCGGAGCGAGATTGGTCAAGCGGGTCTGGGGGCCGAATAGAACAAAGAAGCTATGTGAATCACGGGGAGTGTGCGAAGACATGATCATCGTCGGGTGGAGCACGGAGGACGAGCGGAGACTCAGCCGTCGCCGGACGGAGCACAGAGGATGTGCGAAGACACGGTCGTCACCGAACGGAGCACGGAGGATGTTCGGAGACACGACCATCGCCGGACGGAGCACGGAGGACGTGTGGAGACACGACCGTCGTTGGGCGGAGCACGGAGGATATGCGGAGACACGGTCGTCGTCGGGCGGAGCACGGAGGACGTGTGGGGCTTAGGCCCCGTTACCGAGTTGAGAGATGAACATTATTCCTGAAGTAAGTGGACATGGCCATGAAAGTATAATATATGTAACGTTACTAATTAAGTAGCTTGCAACCTAGCATTAAATCATAGTGTCATGGGCCAAACTAACAAGTTACATTAAGATGTTAAACTAACATGTTCAGGCCCACTAGGTTTAAACCATCTACAAAACCCATATGCATGTATGTTAGGCCAAGCTAGACCAAATGAGATAGGCCCAAAGTAGACCAAGTGGAATGTTAACCAGCCATTTTTACGTTGACTAAATCTGGAATCCCATCTTCATCCTTGCTAAGTAAACAGCAGCAGCACGATGGAGAAGGAAGTGCTTTGCATCGGTGAATGTTACCGGCGAACCTGCCTGGCGTGGGAGGTCGGCGGCTCTGCCCGGGTGAGGAGCCCAGCGTGTCAGCCCGGAGCGGGAGCCCGACGTCCATCCAGAGGAGAAGTTCGGCCACCAGATAAATACCGAAATTGAAGACGACGATCGGGTATTTATAGGCGGAGGTATGTGATCTGCCCGGGTGGTCTACCCGACTGATCAGCCCGGGAGATCTGCCCGAAAATGATCAGCCCGGAGAGACGAGATAGGCGATGGTGAGATGGATGTGTTGTTCTGCCCGGAGAAGTGATCTGCTCGGAGATGAAGATCATCCCGGCGTGATCTGATGGTGATCAGCTCGGCGCGGTGGTGATCAGCCCGGCACGGCGGTGATCAGCCCGGCACGGTGGTGACCTGCTTGGAGAAGATCACCCCGGCATGAAGAATTCTGGATCTGCCTGGCGACGATGGAGATGATGATTTGATGGTGAGGCTAAAGTGATCAGCTCGGAGAGGGGGAAGATGACTAGCTCGGAGCTCCTGCTCGATGACCTGCTCGGAGAAGCTCATCTCGGCGTGAGGGGACTGGCCAGCTCGGAGCAGCTGGATCTGGCCGGAGATTACGATGCTCAGCTCGGCAGAAGGAAAATAGAGGCCGATTAAGTTGAATTTGTGCTATTAATCTATAGTTCATGTGTGAATTATTGTTGTGTCCGATCTTGTTTTATGCCTGCTGTGATGAATTAATTAATTGTAATGGCCTGGTTGACCCTAAACTGGGCCAGTCATGTCCGAGTCCGAGTCTGAATTTAATATCCCGTAATTAACCCGGTTGTGTCTCTTATCCTTTTGTCCACGTGGGGAGGGGGATTTTTTTGGGAATATCATCAGTCCCCCAAGTTTATAGTGCGAACGAGTGCAATCGAAGTTCGGGCTATGAACTTGAAAGTCGAGTCGGGCTTAATCGAGCCACGTGGACTAAAGTCTAAGGTAAATGGTTGTGGTTTACCGGTTAGCACACAGAGACCATGTCTACCACCGCGGGAACGGCGACGGCTGAGGAGCCGACGGTGACGACTTCGGAGCCGTAGGCGACGGACGACTTCGGAGTCGTAGGTGACGGACGAGAGCCTGGTAACATCCCTCCAATTCCCTCATAGCTTTGTGTTGTCCCACCTTTCGTCATCCATACACATAGCTAAATTACCAAGGCATTATGGTTATCTACTTATGGACCGTGGTTAGGTCCACGCGTCATGACTTAATGGTCGATCGTCATCGCCAATCTTCACGGGATGGCTCTATAGCCGGAACGTCATATTCAAACTCCATGACTACGGCACGAGGGCTGTTCATCATCTCCGAACTTCATGACACGACTCAAAGGCCATAACGTCATCATCGAACTTCACGACTACGGCGCGAGGGTCGCTCGTCATCTCCTAACTTCACGAGTACGGCGCGAGGGCCGTTCCTCATCTCCGAACTTCACGACTATGATGCGAGGGTCGTTCGTCATCTCCGAACTTCATAACTACGGCGCAAGGGCCGTTCATCATCTCTAAACTTCATGACACGGTGCGAGGGCCGCAACGTCATCGCCGAACATCACTACTACGGCGCGAGGGCTATTCATCATCTTCGAACTTCATGTCACGGTGTGAGGGCTGTAACGTCATCGTCGAACTTCCCGACTACGGCGCGAGGGCCGTTCGTCATCTCCGAACTTCAAAAATACGGTACGAGGGTCGTTCGTCATCTTTAAACTTCATGACTACAGCGCGAGGGCCATTCGTGATCTCCAAACTTCATGACACGGTACGAGGGCCGTAACATCATCGCCAAACTTCAGGACTATGACGCGAGGGCCGTTCGTCATTTTCGAACTTCATGACACGGTGCGAGGGCTGTAACGTCAACGCCGAACTTCACGACTACGGCGCGAGGGCCGTTCGTCATCTCTGAACTTCATGACACAGTGCGAGGGCCGTAACGTCATCGCTGAACTTCACGACTTCGGCGCAAGGGTCGTTTGTCATCTTCGAACTTCACGACTACGGCACGAGGGTCGTTCGTCATCTCCGAACTTAATGACACAGTGCATATGCTGTAACGTCATCGCTGAACTTCCCGACTACGGCTCGAGGGCTGTTCGTCATCTCCGAACTTCACAACTACAGTGCGAGGGCCGTTCTTCATCTCCGAACTTCACGACTGCGGCTCGAGGGCCATTAATCATCTCCGAACTTCATGACACGGTGCGAGGGCCGTAACGTCATCGTCGAACTTCACGGCTACAGCGTGAGGGCCGTTCGTCATCTCTGAACTTTATGACACAGTGCGAGGGCCATAACGTCATCGCTGAACTTCACGACTATGGCGCGAGGGCCGTTCATCATCTCCACACTTCACGACTCCGGCGCGAGGGCCGTTCGTCATCTCTGAACTTCATGACACGGTGCGAGGGCTGTAACGTCATCGCAGAACTCCCCGACTATGGCGCGAGGGACGTTCGTCATCTTCGAACTTCATGACTACGGCCCGAGGGCCGTTCGTCATCTCCGAACTTCATGACACAGTGCGAGGGCTGTAACGTCATCGTCAAACTTGACGACTACGGTGCGAGGGCCTTTCGTCATCTCCGAACTTCATGACGCAGTGCGAGGGCTGTAACGTCATCGTTGAACTTCACGACTACGGCGCGAGGACTGTTCGTCATCTCCGAACTTCACGAATACGGCGCAAGGGCCGTTCTTCATCTTCGAACTTCTTGACACGGTGCGAGGGCTGTAACGTCATCGTCGAACTTCCCGATTACCGCGCGAGGGCCATTCGTCATCTCCGAAGTTTACAACTACGGTGCGAGGGCCGTTCATCATCTCCGAACTTCACGACTACGACGCGAGGGCCGTTAATCATCTCCGAACTTCATGACACAGTGCGAGGGCCGTAACGTCATCGCCGAACTTCACGACTACGGCGTGAGGGTTGTTCATCATCTTTGAACTTCATGACACGGTGCGAGGGCCGTAACGTCATCGCTGAACTTCACGACTACAGCGCGAGGGCCTTTTATCATCTCCGAACTTTACGACTACGGCGCGAGGGCCGTTCGTCATCTCCGAACTTCATGACACGGTGCGAGGGTCGTAACGTCATCGCCGAACTTGACGACTACGGCGCGAGGGCCGTTCCTCATCCGCGAACTTTAAACGGACGGCTCAATGGCCGGACCGTCATCGCCAAACTTCCTGTGCCGATTAAGATATACTCGCGTCACCTTCAAGACTTCAACTGTGGCTCAAAGGCCAACTGTTAGTCTTTGATTCTCTACTTCTTGTGATTGCTGAATTAGGTGGACAACTATGGAGCCGTAGGCGACAGACGGCTTCGAAACCCTAGGCGATGGCTGAAGAGTCGATGGTGACGGCGAGGAGCCGTAGGTGACGACTAATGAGTCGACGGTGACGAGGAGGAGCCATAGGCGACGACTGAAGAGTTGACGGTGATGGCGAGGAGCCGTAGGTGACGACTGAAGAGTCGACGGTGACGACGAGGAGCCGTAGGCGACGACTGAGGAGTCGACGCAGGCGGCGAGGAGCCGTAGGAGACGACTGAAAAGTCGACGGTGACGGCGAGGAGCCATAGGCGACAGCTGAGGAGTCGACGCAGACGACGAGGAGCCGTAGGCGACGACTGAAGGGTCGACGCAGATGGCGAGGAGCCGTAGGCGACGACTGAAGAGTCAACGGAGCAGATCGCTTATCTTCATTCTGCCCGACACGACGGCGTCCGGGCAGATCATCTATCGCCATTCTGCCCGACACAACGGCGTCCGAGAAGATCGTCTATCGCCATTTTGCCCGTCACGACGGCATCCGGGCAGATCGTCTATCGCCATTCTGCCCGACACGACGGAATCCAGGAAGATCGTCTATCGCCATTCTTTCCGACATGACGGCGTCTAGGCAGATTGTCTATCGCCACTCTGCTCGACACGACGGCATTCGGGCAGGTCGTTTGTCCCCATTCTGCCCGACATGATGGCGTCCGGGCTGATCGTCTATCGTTATTCTTCCCGACACAACGTCATCCGGGAAGATCGTCTATCGCCATTCTACCCGACACGACGGCGACCGAGCAAATTATCTATCGCCATTCTTCTCGACACGATGGCTACGGAGCCGTAAGTGACGGACGGCTACAGAGCCGTAGGCGACGGACGGCTTCGGAGCCGTAGGAGACGGACGGCTTCGGAGCCGTAGGTGAGGGACGTCTATAGAGCCGTAGGCGACGGACGGTTACGGAGCTGTAGGCAACGACTGAAGAGTCAACAATGACGGCTAACTGGTTACGTCAACTCTTGTGCCCGTCTGGGTATGAAGATGGGACACCTATCAGCTTTGCACCATCTGCGACCTAGATTACCTGGTATAGGTGAGGAGCTCTGAGCGGGGTTATCAGACTTCGAGGAGAGTGGTTTCTCATCTTGGTGATGTTCCTTACTCCTTCCTACGGTATGTCTAGAGACGCGTTGGTGCTTGTTTTTGCAGTAATTCCTTTGATTGAATGACAATGCTTCTTTTACTGCTTCTACTTCTTCTACTTCCTCTTCTTCTACTACCTCGTCTACATCCTCTACTCCTATAACAATCCTATCTCGATCTGTTGGTTTTAGCAACAAACCTCTATCCTGCTGGCGGTGCAACAATGATAAGCCTGAGTCCATGAATGGCGCAACGTCGGACTCAAGGAGTGCGTGGCGCCCTGACTTACCCCCGCAGGAAGGATCCGTTTGTGGAATCAATCCGTATTGGGGTGCAAAACGCCGCGGCTGGACACATCTCAGACAGGAGCGACCCGACTTATAAGGATGAGCGGGCAAACAGCCCGACTTTAACATTTCGGCGGGAGCGACCCGACTTACAAAATGTGCGGACCAAACTCCAGGTCCGACTCTCTCTCAACTAGGCGAGACATGCCCGACTTACAAGTAGAAACAGGTTATGCCTGACCCCACTCCAAACTGCAAAGGTAGAATCTAAATGCGACAACTCAACCAAACTCCAAACTCCAAACTCCAAACTTTAAACTTCAAACTTCAAACTTCAAATAGGACCGGCCGGTCTCCAAACTTCAAAGGTATGATCAGAGTGCGAATTTGTAAACACCAAACACCAAGACACCAAGCACCAAAACACTAACTACCAAACAGCGACGACTGCATCACGGGCTTTGCGTGTCCCATGACCTGTTTTGAAGAAACAACTTAACCAAAAGTGGCGCCGAGGATAATATGCCTCGGAATACCACTCCGGTATTATAGTTAAATCCCAAAAGAGAATATATATATTGATATATTGAAAAAGTAGTACAAAAAGGTAAAGCAGGCCTTACTGATAATACTTTCTCAAATGCTTAAGGTTCCATGTACGGGAGATATCCCGTCCATCAAGCGTTCTTAACCGATACATGCCGGGTTGAACCTCTTCTGTGATATCATAAGGACCCTCCCAATTATGAGCTAATTTGCCGGAGGGGTGCGTCTACCCCTTCAAACTTGGCATCTCGTAATACCAAGTCGCCTCTTATAAATGATCGTGTTGACCCACGTAGTTTTGATGGATAACAATCAAATGAATGCACGATGAATTAATATGCAAAGCATGTCGTGAACAACAGGTTATCACATGCAAAGAAGATGAATGAAGAACACAATCAAAGGGGAGATCAAGAAGACCATGAGTAATCATATGAATTCTCCTAACAAGGTTTGCAAGG
>JAOWBR010091916.1:924-14614 GCA_028571145.1 Dionaea muscipula
GTTCACTTGATCTCTAACCTTGAGGAAAGCCTTCCACACCCATGAGCACCCCGCTGACCTCTTGACGGACCAGATTGAGCCTCCACGTAAGTACCGTTCATGAACCCATTTCACTCATAGGCGGTCCTTCTTCAAGCCCACAACCCACACTAGCTGAAACAAAACAACGACATTCCAGACTGCCAAATTTTTAATCCCCAGTCCACCATGCTTCCGGTCCCGACACACAATCTCCCAAGAAATAAGAAACTTCTTATTATTCATAGCAGTTCCTGACCAGAGAAAAACACGACAAACTTTCTCAATCTCATGAATAACTCCTTTAGGAAAAAGGAAAATGTGAGCCCAATATAGCTGAAGGGTAAAAAGAATACCTCTAATCAGTTGAACTCTGCCAGCAAAGGAAAGCATCCTAGCAGTCTAAGATGAGATTCTCTGCGTAATCTTTTCAATCAAGGGAATATATTGACAGACTTGCAGCTTCTTTGTAGAGAGGGGGACACCAAGATATCTGAACACTCCCACACCCACCTCAAAGCCCAGCAGACCCGCAAGCTCCCTCTTTTCCTCCTCTTGCACTCCAGCTACATACAGGGAGCTCTTACCAAGGTTTGCCTCCAACCCAGTGCATGCTGCAAAATGGTCCAGAATCTGCCTAATGGCAGACAAAGATTGCTCCTTGGCTTTGGCAAAGACCATATGGTCATCCGCAAAACATAAACTTACCAACCCCAGCTTCCTACATTTCGAATGAAAATGGAACTGCTTTCGGCTCACCATGAACTTGAAACTGCGGCTGAGGTAATCCATCACGAGGACAAAAATATAGGGCGATAAGGGATCACCCTGCCTAAGGCCACGCCTCCCCTCAAAATATCCCATCAACTCACCATTGACATTTATTGCATACGATGCTGTAGTGATACATTCCATTGTCCAACTTACAAAAACCGGTGGGAAGCCCAAGTGACATAAAAGATCTCCAATGAAATCCCACAAAACAGAATCATACGCCTTACGGAGATCAATTTTAGCCACACAACTAGGCGAGATAACCTTCCGATCATATCCCACCATCAGCTCCTGACAGAGTAAAACATTATCAATGATCGACCTATCCTTCACAAAAGCACTATGGGAATGATCCACCAAAAAAGGAAGGACATCCACCAATCTCTCACACAACATCTTGGAGATAACTTTATACAATGTAGAATAACAAGCAATTGGCCGAAATTCAGCAGCTCTTGAGGCATTCGGTATTTTAGGAATGAAATGAAGCACCGTAGAATTTACCTCTTTAAGCATGCAACACGTACCAAAGAACTCCAACACAACATCGGTAATCTCTCCCCCAACAACCTCCCAAGCCTTCTTAAAGAAAGAGGAAGTAAACCCGTCCATACCCGGAACTTTATCCTCTTGGATTGAGTCAACAACTCTCCAGACATCCTGCGCAGTAAAAGGGGGCGAGAGTCTATCTTGAAACTCACTTGTGAGAACAGGGCCAAAACCAATCCTCTCCGAATCCAAACAGCAAGCAGGAGCCCTCTCTGTCCCCAAAATCTCCTTGAAATGCTTGATGAATTCATTTCCCAAATCCTTACTCTCCATCACAATGGAACCATTCTCCGTCACTAAACTCGTGATACGCATTCTTCGCCTCCTCGCTTTCAATACCGCGTAGAAGTAAGCAATGCCACGATCCATATTTGCAACCCAGTCATTCTTAAGCCTCTGCCTCAAAATCATCTCTTCCACAACAAGGAGCTCCTGCAGATCCCCCGCAGCCTGATCTGTATCCCATTTGGAAGCCGCAGAGTACTAAGCTCTAAGTGCCTGTTGCAAATGAGTCAACCTTTCACGTGCACCCTGAACCCGCCCCTCAACATCATTAAAATGGGACCTATATAAAGCTCACAGCTTCCCCTTCAACATCCTCAGTCTCTTCATAATACAGAGCATTCTGCATCCACTCACCGGAGCTACCCAAGCAGCACTCACCAAGGACAGGAAATCAGGGTGCCTCGTCCAGACATTCAGAAATTTGAAAGGAGCTTTTGAAAAGGGAGAGTTATTGAGGAAATTAATCACCATAGGAGAATGGTCAGAGATACCCAGTTCCTCAAAGAGCACTTCCGAAGTTCCACTCTTATCAAACCACAATTGGTTGCCCAAAGCCCTATCTAGCTTAACTCGCATCCAAGAGCCCTCGTCTTGATTATTGCACCACGTGTGAAAACAGCCAACCCCCTTCAAATCCTCCAGTCCACAAACCTGAAAACAATCCAGCAGGTCCTCGCATGGGTGAATTGAGATCCCCTCATAACCAATCTTCTCCTCCGATTTAACGAAGACATTAAAATCATCCGAGACAAGCCAAGGTTCCTGATTCCTTGCAGCAAAGTAAGCTAAATTCCTCCAAGCCTCCAACCGCTGTCCAGCCGAATTCAGTCCATACACTATTGATAGAATCCAGCTAAAACCAGACAATAAACAACATACCCGAAGGTGCAAGACCTAGTCAGTAACCTCCACAAGAGACACAGTCTACTACTATCCCACAGACACCAGATTCTTCCATTCAAAGCATGACCATAATTATTCAAGCAATCCCAGCCAGGGCAACAAGCAGCCGCAATAGCTCGGCACTTATCAACCTTTACTCGAGTCTCAAGCAGACCTACTAAGGCAAGATTATTCTGAGCAATGAAATACCTAATCTCTACATGTTTATCCAGCTTATTTAACTCTCTCACATTCCAGACCCCAATCTTCATGTGATCGGAGAGGAAAAAGGTGACAGGCTTGCACTCAGCTGCTTATCAACGGTACCACAATAGCTATCTCATCCACTTTCTGCAGGGCGGCACCTCCGTCCACTATTGTCTCCATCAAGGATACTGAAACGCGACCCTGAAGATTCTGCCTGCAGCAGCCCCTCTACCTCCAGACCTCTGCCTGCAGCTATTTCGATCATTTTTATTTTGAGAGAGTGATGTACTTATTCGGCACGGGTAACCGCTAATCTATTATATAAGAAAAGACAAGGTTTGATTATTTTGAAAATGTCTCCCTATGAATGTCCGATGACATTTTTGGCTGTTGGATCGGAAAAAAGGACGGAAAACTCTAATAACCAATGGATCGGAGTTAATTATTTATTTTTTTGATACTTGTGGATTTAGTATTAATTACGTAAACTTTTCAACTGCACATTTACCATACATGTTGTCATCCCTCCTTATTAATTTGTTGGTAATAAAGTGAGGTGAGGCTAATTTTTTTTTATAATATTAATCATATTTTTAATAAAAGTTAATTTTTAATAATATATTTAATAAAAATTATATAATATTACAGTCAATTTTTATAATTCGTCGAAACGAACTAATATTAATATAATTTCATAATTTTTGTTATTTTTTATTTTCATCTTTATTTTTTGATCGATTTTTAAAAAAAAATTGTTAACGTATATTTTTCATTGAGTTTTATTTCGACAGAATAAAATACTTATCATACCGAAGTTATAGATGACCGTTAGTATATATATATGGCGAGTATGATATATTATTGATAACGGTTGAAAATCCCGTGATCTTCTTATAAGTCAATAATACGTTACAATCTATCAACTCGTGTCAGATCTATCAAATCCTGTAAGTGAGACCCCAATATTTAGAATACTATTTATAGGGAAACATTTCACATGGAGTCTCTATTTTACCCTTTCAGTCTACTAGGTGTCACATAATCAATGGAGCCACGTATCAATTATTCAGTTATGAGATGTGTCAATCTCCTAGTGATGTCACTTGTTAGACAACCAATAGAGTCACGTGTCGACCTGCGATCAGTGATCTAAAAGGTTTCACACACAGATTCCACCCTGGACTATATGTTTCACCTGTATGATAATGTACTGTTCAAAAAAAATAAGATTATTTTTTTTCATCAATCATCATTATCATTTCTACGTTAATCGTTAAGTTAAGTGAGGTCAATCACATATATCTAAAAGCTGCATGCACATAGTAAATGTATTTTTATAAAATCCAGTCCACAAAATTCCCAAGGAAGCACTACACTACCACAGCTCCACACATCATCTTCCGCGTCTCCACTCTTGACTCTTGTGTTGCTATGCTGACTTGCTGTATCATCCAAGCGTTTGAAGTCCAGCTCAATGTCTGCCTGCACCACCGACACCGCCGCCCGTGAGCTACTGTGCCGGGACGGCGCGGCGGCGACGCACCTGAAGCTCATCTCCATCTTCATCATCTTCTTCACCAGCGTGGTGGGCATCTCCTTCCCGGTCCTCCTGGCCAAGGCCTTCCATGGAAAGCCCGTCTACGACAGGGCCATACTGGTTATCAAGTGCTTCGCGGCCGGTGTCATCCTCTCCACCTCCCTCGTCCACGTTCTCCCCGACGCCTTTTCCGCCCTCTCCGACTGCCGGGTCGCCGTCAACCATCCCTGGAAGGACTACCCCTTCGCAGGTCTTGTAACCCTCTTCGGTGCCCTCTTGGCCCTCCTCGTCGATTTGACCGCCAGCACCCACGTCGACGGCGGCAGCCACCACCACCACCACGGGGAGAAATCGGTTGGGCCGGAGTACTCGCCGATCGACGGGGACCACCGGGGGCATAAGAAGCTTGGGGTTGAGGAGGAGGGCAAGGGGAGATTGACGGAGTTTAGAGTAATTGGCGAGGAGGGAGACGAGGAATTGGTGGGGAAGAGGGTGGGGATTGTGGTGGTGGTAGACGGGGAGGCGGAGGCGGCGGAGATGGTGAGGATGAGGCAGAGGCAGAGGCTGGTGTCTCAGGTGCTAGAGATCGGGATAATATTTCACTCGGTGATAATTGGGGTAACCATGGGGATGTCGCAGAACAAGTGTACTATTCGACCGCTTGTGGCTGCGCTTGCCTTTCACCAGATTTTCGAAGGCATGGGCCTTGGTGGCTGCATTGCCCAGGTAATCAATCACTTATAATCTAGCTCTTATTTTCATTCATTTACTTACAATCTCTTTTGAATTCTTATCAGCAAATATTATTGCAATGTTAATTGTTGATTACTAAATTGTCTGCATCTGTTTTGAGTATGGACATTGTTGATAATTACTAATTAAGGGCTAGCTATCTGGTTTTGATTTGATTTGCATAATCATATCATATTTGTATTCCATGCCAATGAGAAATGTATGGAAATGGCAAGTTTCATTCTAGGAAAGTAATTGATTGATGTCAACTGAATATCAACTTCTTTGTATAGGCACATTTGTTACAGGATGAGCTCGCGATCTCTTGACTATTCCATGGTAGATTTAGTGGAAGGTTGAGAGGAATCTTAGTAGATGAGTGTGTGCGATAAGTCACGGATTTTAGGCTTTTGATAGTTGAGGCTCATGGACAATGGTTAACAAAGCTTTTGGCTCGGGGGCAAAAAAAATAGGACAAACAAATCTTGTTAGGTATATATATGTTTGAACTTTTTCCTCGTGAATTTACTACTATGAACCAAGAAGTTAGGCCTGAACTAGGCTTATTGAGTCGATCATCATCATCATCACGGTCACTTTCCGCTAGGTGGGATCAGTCACATGCATCGGCAGGATACATGCATACAGGATCCGATAAGTATAGTGCGTTAGTTGTCGGTTACCTGACACGTAAAGCTTATTGAGTTGATGAGTTGAGTAAAGAAATAATCAACTTCATGAGTTTCTTATTGAGATCTTAGGTGATAAAGCTAAGGAGAAATGCATTAGTGATGCCTTAAATATAACCATTTTGGCTCCAGAGAACCTTCTCTCTCAAAGAATGATCCAGGTTGTTGTGCATGTGGTGAATTAAGGAAATACCCACATCGGGGAGTAAAAAAAAATGTTTATATGAAAAGGATATGATGACTATATCACCACCTGGTTAACCACTTTTCGTGGAGCAGAGCTCATTAGAACTCCGCAGTTAAGCGTGCTTGGATTGGAGTAGTCCCAGGATGGGTGACCTGGACCTCCTAGGAAGTGCTATCCAAGTACGGGTGTGGGTAGTCAGTCGTCAATATTTCTTGTTGGGCTCCCCCCTCTGACGGTCTCCCCGATCCCCAACAGAAGAGAAGAGAAGAAGGAGGAAAGGAAGAAGAAGAAGAAGAAGAAGAAGGAGATTGTGGTGATTTCTGGGTAATTCTTTGCTTCTCCATCATTCTTCCCTTAGTGTTTAGTTAGAGCTTGGCTAAATCATCTTAGAGATCACCCTTGGTTGTCTTGGAAGGCTTGGAAGCATTCACACTTCTTGTTTAAAGGTAATCATTAGGTTTGTTTATGGTTTCTTCCTAGTTCATGAGTTTCGATGGATTTTCCATTAAGTTAAGTTGAGTTTGCTTCATGTTTGTTGTTGGTGAAGGCTTTGCCATGCCTTGATTTGTTGTTTGAGACTTATTTGAGGTGTTCATGTTGAGTTCATGGTGAGTTTGTATGGGATTCATGTTTGATGTTTTGGTTTAAGCCATTTTAGTGTGATTTAGGTTTTTGATGTTGTGATTTGGTGTTTAGCATGTTTGGGATGGCTCTTGATGGTTTGATTATTTTAGGGGCATGTTTTATGGTGTGTTGGAGGTGTTTTGTTTGAGTCTTGATTTGTTTTGTTGAAGTTTCGTGCCTTGGAGATTTCTGATATTTGTGCAGATGACAGGGCCGGATATCCGGTTGTTCCACCCGGATATCCGAATCCCAGCTGGGGAGTTTCTACCCCCGATTGCATCTTTTGGCCGGATATCCGGATGGTGATGGCCGGATATCCGCCCCTGTGAGTTAATGATGGTTTGGTTTTCATTTCCTTTGGTGATTGATTGAGATTGTTTTAAGGAGGATCTTAGTCACGTTTGGGGAGATCATTAGGATCCGTTTTGAGTTATTTCACATGCATTAGCATGATGATTTGTTTGGTTGTCGCGGTTGGTTTTGAGACCTTGTGCATGTTCTTGATTTAGGAGTTTGTGGTGATTCCATTGAGCGTCTCGTGCTTGGTTGAGCGGACTCTCATTGAGGTTTGGACATTCATTGCTCAGGTGAGTTGATATACAGACCTTGGTACTTGAATGGTCGGGTTTTTCCCTCATTGTCTTTCTCTTGCTTTTATACGAATGGTTTTGATTGAAAACCATATTTATGTTGAGATGATTATTCCACTGTTTTGTTTTGGGGCTTGTACGCCTATGGTGACTTTGGACACAGGATATGGATGCTGATTTCAAGTCCTTGTGGTACTTCCCTGATTAGAAACCAAGGCCACCTGCGGGTGTCACAACGTCTTTACGTCAACCCGTTCGCGGCGGGGAGGCTAGGACGGTTCCTCTTGGTGGTACATGTCACGGTGGTGCCAAGCCAGAGTGTACATCAAGTAGGCGTTATTGGGATACCCTAGCTGAGTGATTGATTTTACATGGCCAAACTGTTACATCCTATCGCCTTGGCCCTACGATTACTGTGGATTTGGATGTCATGGACATTACTGCTGCATGCTTTGAATTATGCATTCGAGTTGCATGTTTTATTCTTTTACCATGTGCCGTATTTCATCTCACCAGCTATCGCTAGCTGACGGATTTTTCCCCCGTCTGTTTTGACAGGTCTTGATCATGATTGATAAACGGATGCGGCAGGGAGCGGTGATGCCTCATCGGATTTACATTTTATTGTTCTCCGCTGCATGTATTTGATATACTTTGGTACTCTGATGCGATGATTGACATGATGGCACTTTGGATTTATGGTTCCCCGTGTGTGGGATTGATGGAAGGATTTCATGTATTTCATGTATGTTAGTTTTTCATGCATGATGGTTGTTACCTTTCCCTCAGTATTGAATTGTTTTAGTATCTTGCATGATTTTTACCCGGCTTCAATGACTCGTGAGTCACCTTACGAGTTATCGCCAGTATCACCTGGGTTTAGGGGGTTACATTTGTGGTATCAGAGACAGGTTGGTTCATTACCGATTCGACTCCATTTGAGACTGTTTTTAGTGTGGATTTTAGATTTCTATTTTCATGCTTTCTTAGAATGAGGCACCGTCTTCCGGCATCCATAGGTATGTTCTCGTTTTGTCTTCTTTGTATTAAAATTTCTTTACACTCATGTGTGACTTTCTATCCTTGTTGATATCTAGAATGGTTAAGACACGGACGAGGGCAGACACGACCCCATCTTCTGAGAAGACTCCCCGACGGATGAGACGATCTCTATTGACTATGGGCATACGCCCGACGATTAGTATGTGTGCCAATGTCGTGCTAGTGACACCTTATGTGACTGATGTGACGGGGTCTCATGGACCGAGACTATCTGATGAGTAGTGGGATTTGATTCGCCAGTTCAGAGCACGGAGAGTTGTGGTATATGCTAGAGGGGATGCACATGTTCGAGATGGTGATGAGACTGATGAGGGGTTTCAGGGGAGATGGTTTGATAGGTTTTTGAGAGTCGGACTCCCGACGTTTGCTGGCACCACTGACCCTACGGATGCTCGTAACTGGTTGATGAGACTTAGGCGGGTCCTGATGACGGTTGGGTGTCCTCTTTAGTGTAGAGTGGTTTTTGCGGCTTTCTAGCTGAGGGAGTCGGCCGTGGCGAGATCTGGAGAGGAGATTTGAGACCCATCCGGAGGATTTGACATGGGCAGTCTTCCTTTCTACGTTTGAGAGGGAGTTCTTCTCTGCGCAGACGGGAGTTGAGAAGAGGTTGGAGCTTTTGACTTTGAGTCAGGGGGAGATGTTAGTTGTTGCCTATAGGGCGAGATTCCTTGAGCTTGCACGATTCGCCCCAGAGTTATTGTCCACTGATGAGGACCAGATATTTCTTTTTCTTCGGGGTATGAACCCTGACCTTCGGGAGACCATTCGAGGACTTCGTTGTGCCTCATTGACAGACATGGCAGAGAGAGCCACCGACGTTGAGAAGGGTCTTTCCTTTTTGTGGGGCATGAACCCCAAGAGATTTAAGGGAGCAGGTTCTTCCAGTTCGGGGGAGAATGGAGGAGGGAAGGAGGGACTGCAGGAGTCCCAGTCTGGATTCCATTCAGGGGCTTCCCGGACCCAAAGACAGCCGTGCTTTCGGTGTAGAGTATGTCATTCTAGAGGAGTTCGTTGTGATGGCGCGCCCATTGTTTGCTTCTCTTGTGGGAAACCGGGTCATCGAACAGTTGCTTGTAGAGAAGGCGGGAGTCAGTCTTCGGGTTCTCAGCTGCACCAGATGGGACAGAGAGGAGTTGCTTCCACTTCAGGGAAGCAGGTGACCCAGGATGAGTCTTTGCCTTAACACATGAGGATGATGATGCTTTTCCGACATCGTGCGAGGTATCCTCACTATTTGATTTAAGTGTTTTACATTAGTGTCATGATTCTAGTACCACGCATTCTTGGATTCTTTTAGATTTCCTCGTCCTTAGATTGTGACATCTCGAGTTACTTGACTGTTGGTAGTCGATGTTGTTGGTTAGCGACTTGGTTGAGCTGTCCCGATTTTGCTCTAGGCATGATGTTGGGGTGAGTAGTTCTGTTCTCGGTTGATTGGCTGTCCTAACATGTGTGATTGTAAGGACATTTAGATATAGATTGACTAGATTGGCCGAGGCCATCTAGATTGTGTTTTGAGGAGAGTTTTGTTGATTAGTGCAATGTGTCAGTTTTGAGTTGATAGTGACGGGCTAGGTGCTTCTTTCATCATGATGTCAGTTTTTCGTGTGGTGGACTTGTGAGGATGTGTTGTTTGGATTCTTGCGATGGATGACCTTTGATGTCAAAGTAGGATTTGAGATCGGAGAACTCTTTGTCGTGATTGACTTGTAGTTAGTTTTTGTGAGGGCTTTTTCTGGATGTGGAGTTAGATTATTTTAGATCATGAAGCTTGGATTTCCGTCGGGATGGATCCTGATGGGTCGAGAGTGAGCTAATTGCTCTATGATAGGATGATTTTGGGGACGGGTTCTGAGTGACCATTTGGGATGCTTGTTTGACAGGGATTCTTTTTGTTTGGTTTGGCGAGTTTTCGGCTGTTGATGAGGACTTAGATATTTCCCTGTTTGAGGGGGGGTTGAGTGCAACCGATGAGGGTGACTGAGATGGAATCTTATAGAAGTAGAGTTGATTTGGATTTTGTCATGAGTTTCAGATGGACACCTACACTTACGATGACGTTTTGGATGACTCATGATTTGGTTGAGATGTGGAGAGATTTTTTGATTGAGATTTTCGATCCAGATTGACCGTTTCCACCGTAGAGGTGTTTTGATGATGTGTAACTCGGACGTGAGTAGTGTGACCTTGTGATGAGTTCTTGGGTTGGCATTGCTTACCCCGAGAGAGATGTGACTTGGGTTTATGCTTGATTTTGAGGGTTGTGGTTTCCTATTGATGGTTGGGTTCCTTGGATGCTTCCACTAATTTGTTATGGATGATGATGATTCTGTTGGATAGACACTTGTGAGCGTAGTTGATAAGGGATTGTCAGCTTCACCTTGTTGGTAATTTGGTAGGGTTGGCTTGGAAGTTTAGAGATGTGATGTTAAGTCGTGTGGTGTGTCAATATTAGTAAGATAATTTCTTGGAATGGATGGTTCGACATTGTGACCATTTTGGATGATGCTTTGAGGAAATTGTTGTTCACCTTCACCGATGGATTAGCAGTTCAGCTATGGACGTAGGGTCCACGTTTCTGTGCGTTAGATTTCCACTTTGCTTGCTTGTAATTTGTGGAGGAAGACTGTGATGGATTTCTTGATAGTGATCGATTCCGATTGAGAGCTATAGACTAAGATTTGAGGACTTTTCGGTTGTTGCGAGTTGTTAATGCTTTGAGGCCTTCTTATAAGGCATCGTGCTCGATGATTGCGACGAGAAGAGGAAGCCTTTGCTCAGTAGAAGAAGAGTTGGTGAGGAGTTCTCCTAGAGTGATGTTTCATCAGGTGGAGTCCTTGTGTTATGTTGTGAAAATGGGTGGATCTCGTAGGGATGGTTGAAGTCTTGTCATGCCTTTCATTTGGACTTTTGCATTTGTCGTGATCTGGATGATTGCTTGGAGTTTTGATCCTGGTCGACCGTTTCCGTTGCGGTGACATTTGAGGATTTGGTCTGGTTAAGGTATAGGGTGATTTCATGATTAGATATTCGATCTTGGTTGACCGTTTCCGCTGGCATTGTTGGTCTCATGGGAGAGACAACTGTGTGGAGAGTTCTTGATAAGTGACTATTGGAGTTGAGTGGGCTCTTTCACCTTGATAATGTGGAGTGACAAGGATGATGATTCGTGTCTAAGATTGGTAGTTTCTGAGTTGGCAGGATCACACGAATGTTTCGATTTAGAATAAACCAACCCTTGCCTTGTTTCATTTTGATCTTTCGGATGGCGATGAGATTTCTTATGGACGGATGCCTAAGGGCGAGGTATTGTGGAAGTTACCTTTGAGATTGAAGAGTCTGCTTTGTTGATGAGTTTTTTTTTCCTTTGATTTGTTTAATCTAGGTTATGTTTTGGGGTTTCATTCGACATGTGGATTCTGATTGATGCACTTGGGATGTTGATTGGTGGTTGACTCGGATGCCTGATGTTTGTTCCGTTAGTAGTTCATCTGGGGTGTGTGATTTCCACATCTGATGATGGTGCATTCGGTCACTTGAGAAGATTTTGTGACAGTGAGGGTTTGAGATGATTTGACTTGTTAGTTGTGGCCGGATGAGATTTTGGATGTTGGGGTCTGGACAGAGAGTTGTGAGGATCGAGATGTTCGAGAGGATGAGATTTTGAGTACTGCCGTTGAGACTTGAGATTCTTGATTTTGAAGACTCTGAATGGTGATGATTCTTTGACGCGACCACGCGGTAGAGGAGACCACATAGGGGCATGAGGAGGAGATGTTTGAGAGATATCCACACTTTTCATTTGGGAGTTCCTTTGGATTTGTTTTTCTGATCTCGGGGACGAGATATTTTTATGGGGGTGTAGAATGTTATACCCCGGGTTTTATGATCATTTTTATATTGTTTTATGCTCATTTTGTTTGAATACCATGTTGAGAAAATTTCGTTTTTCTGTGAATAGTGTTTTACGTGAATAGTGTTCTCGGGTTTTACGTAGCCATTTTTGTTACTTTTTGCATCGCATGTCGTACGACCATTTTGAACATAACGGCACGACCGGGATGATGTGACAAGACCAATGAGTACCATATTGACGTGTTTGGGTTGCACCGATTTTTCGGGATTTGACGGGTCATGATTTGACGGTTTTTTAATATTTTGAATTTGGGTGCGTTAGGACCGTGATTTAATTTCGTGATTTTTGATGGTGAGTTTGAGGCGTTTAGGATTAGTGTTCACGCGTAATTTGTGATTATAGGTTGTTAGTGGATTAAGGATGGTGGTAGGTGGAGGTTGAGTGTGGTTATGGATAACATTAAATGATTTGTGTGTGAATGTGTATTATTGATGTGTGTGAGCTGATTTAGGGGGCTTCCTTCTGCTGCTTGACCGAGAAACACAAATGGGAAAGAAGAAGGATGACTTAAGGAAGAAGAGAAGAGAAGGAAGAGGAGAACTTAGTGATTTCTAGCTTCTCCATCATTGTTTTTTTCCATAGATTCTAGCTTGGAGGTTGGTGATTCATGATTGGGAGACATCTTGGCAGCTCTTAGGACCTTGGGAGGCTCTCCATTTGCTTGGTTGAAGGTAAGTTTTGGTTTAGTTTATGGTTTTACTTTGGTTTGATGAGTTGGATGGGTTTTTGAGTATGTCATGTTGAGTTTGGCATGAGTTTGATGATAGTGAAGGCTTTGGCATGGTTTGTTATGTTGATTGAAACTTGTTTGAGATATTCATGATGAGTTTAGGATGAGTTTGCAGGATACTCATGAGTTGTGTTTTAACATGAGGTGTTTAAGCTTATTTTGGATTTTTAGAAGGGTGATTTGGTGTTTGGCATGTTTGTGATGGTTCCTTACGCCTTGATTAGCTAGGATGCATGTTTTGTGTTGTGTTTGAGACCTTGGATTGAGTTTTGGTGGATGTGGATTTTTGTTTCTTGCATTTGAAGATTTTGACAGATTGCAGGCCTTCTGTTCCTGTCTGGGAGACGTCTCCAGAGACGTCTCTCAGGGGACGTCTCCATAGACGTCTCACCTGTGAACTTGTGGTTAGGCAGTTTCCTGTTCTTGTTCAGGACACGTCTCCAGAGACGTCTCTAGGGACGTCTCCTGGGACGTCTCACCCATGGTGATAGGATTGATGCTTGTTGGTCCCTGGAGGGGCTCGGGAAGTTCAGAGGGGGGGGGGGTGAATGAACTTCTCAGTTTTTCAAAACTCTTTTTTAAAATATCTAGAGTTGTGCAGCGGATTATTTGTATAGCCCCTTTTTAAAATGTTTGTTTTCAAAGCTGTTTATCTAGTTGGTGTGCTGTGATAGAGCATGCAATAGTAAAGCAGTAAAAGAATAAATAACGCAAGCACGTATAGAGGTTCACGGTGGTGTAAACCGTTACGTCCTCTCTTCTCCCTGTGGTTGGGAGGAATTTTACTATTGCTTTGTGATACACCAATTACAATAGTAAGATAGTGCTAAAACACTATCAACCCTGTGTGATTCCTTCGACCAATGTGGTCTTCAATCACTTCACCACACTGTCTGGTCCTTGACAAC
>JAOWBR010092027.1:0-14614 GCA_028571145.1 Dionaea muscipula
TGTGAGCAAAATGGATGATTTTCTAACAACAGTAAAAAAAAATTGAAGATGGAAGATGAAAGATTTTCATTTAATAATGGTAATTAATTTCAAAAGCAATAAAGCACTCAATATGTCAGTTTCTACAGTTAGAGACTGACTTATTTTTTTTTAAGTTATAGACCTATATAATGAGTCCATTGGAGCAACTTTTTTCATCCTCACTCAATAAAAATTTATAGACTGACACTAATGACTAAGTTAACTATTCCATTGAAGATGCACTTACGGCACAACCCTTCCACTTGGCAGGGAACTTAAAAGGAGTATTGTACAATAATTATAAAAAAATTTAATTAAAAAATTAAATTATGGATTCTATAATTATTTTTATAACTATATCATCTTTTTTTTTTTTTTTTTTTTTTCAGCCATCCTTTTAAATATTCTTCCATCTAAAATTATATTTTACGGCACACGACTCCAAAACACGACCAAACACATGACTCCCTCATTATAGCTATAGTGAGAGAGTCATGTGTTTGGTCGTGACTTTTAGTTCGGGTTGTGTTGAAAAATTCAGAGATATATTCTCTCTCAATCAAATATTCTTAATTGATTATTGTGTTAATTTCATGGAATTACAAGTTTCATCAAATAGTTTGATAGTTATTCCTTGACATCCTTCTATTCTTTTTTATTAAATAAAAGTTCCTTAAAGGAAAAAATATCATAATCATAAATTACAACCTAAAATTAAGGTGTTGATGATGCTATGAGATTTTTAAACCAGTACAAGAACTTGCTTTGGGCTGGGTATGTTAATTAATTAGTGATCACTGATCATATCCTTAATTAATTAGTAGTACGTACTACTTTTTCATCTGCTGCTGCGCATGCAACACATATATATCCTTAACCAGCTGACTGAATTGACCGATGTTTGACATCATCGTCCTTCTTTAATTTTTTCTGATCCAATTGACCGATAGATAATTTTTTATCTCCCCCCCCCCCCCCCTCTCTCTATATATAAATTTCTATATATATACTAATAATACACACATGCCACAACACAAGCATACATTCTCACATTCCTCGCTCATAAAATTAAAACTAATTAGAAACTTTAATTCAACGTAGCTAGCTTTAGCGTTTAGTTCTATACGATACATACATTCATGGCTACTTCCAAGGTGCCTTTCAATTTCAATATTGCTGTTATATTCCTGCTCATCATCATCTTTCAAGAGGTTCAAGCTCATCGGGAGATGGTAAGACAATCGCTTGCTCTTAAATTATTCTGATAATCTATCATACATTACATAAAGAATTTTGAATTTTTGAATCAAATACAATTTTCTATCCTACATGGCTACAGAAAGAAATATGCTTAGTTAACAAAAAAATTTTACCGCTTAATCTATCTACCTATTTTTCTCTCTCTGTTCCTCGTTTCCTTTTTTCTCTCTCCCGAGTCTACCTTCCCACTTCAAAAAATTTGGTGATTTTTTGAAATTTTTTTCCGGTTTATAGGTATTGTAGGAGGACTACTTATCTTGCCAAAAACACGGATATCCCCTAATTATATCGATGCCAAGGCACGGTAACACGGTGGATAATTAAATTTAAAAAATATATATTCACATGTGTATTAAATCTGAAAAGAATATCAAATTTTTTTCTTTTTTTTTTTACATACTAGATCGATCTTACCCTCACCTCTTTCTTTCCCTACTCTCTTTCTCCATCTTTCTTCTTTCTTCTCTTTATCCCCTGTCCCCATCCATATCCTACCCCTATTTGATATGACATTTATCTATTTCATAATATATTTCTACGTACACCTATAAAAATTCAAACTAATTCATAAAATACAATATAGATATAATACATAATTAGAATATTTTGATGATTTTGTCTGTTTTGGTTCATGCTGGTGCAGGTTGACATTGACCCTAGTACTTTAGGGTCAAACAAATCTCTTCTCCAAACAGTTGGTATGTGTATATTGCAAATAAATACACAGAATTGCATACGGATAAAATTCATTTATAATATTATCATGTAGTATATATTAATTGTAGGAGTTGTTATTGGATGTGCATATAATGATAATTATATATATTAATAATTGGAATTTGGTACTGGTGTGTGTGTGGCGTGCAGCGTGTGGACCAGCATGCAACGCGAGGTGCAGGTTATCATCACGGCCAAACCTGTGCAAAAGGGCGTGCGGGACTTGTTGTGCTCGCTGTAATTGTGTTCCTCCGGGCACCTCCGGCAACCAGGGTGTCTGCCCCTGCTACTACAACCAGACCACCCGCGGCGGCAAGCGCAAATGCCCCTAGGCCCTAGCTATAGCCTATAGCCCATACCTATACCTAGCTAGCTAGCTAGCTACACCACTTATATATTCTATAATTCCTTGCATATATATATGCGTGTAATAAAAACAAATTTAAAAACAAATCTGGTCTCGACCAGATTCATATGCACGATCGAGCTCATAGACAAATAATTATAAATTAATATACATACATACATATAATTTGATACATCCATCGATGTGCTCGTGTCATCAAGTAATTAAATAAATAGAACCGTCGTGTATATATTCAATTCTATTGTGAAGATAAATATATATTTTATACAATATTGTTGTTGTTTTTGTAACTTGGCCTTGGTGGATTCTTACAGTACGTATACGTAGTACAACCCCCTTTTTTTTTTTCCTTTTTTCACAAAAGCTTATTAATGTTTGGTAAGAAGACTTTAATTTCACTTAGTCAACATTAATTAACTGCTTCCCAAAAAAAAAATTTGAAGCAACACTGCACTATATATAGCCTACGCTATGGGTTGGGCTGGTATTGGGCCGAGTGGTCCAAAACTCCAAGTACTCGTCTCGTCTGATCGGGCATGGCCCACAAATCAACTTGCTATCCATGGACTTAGCTGGTGGGGCCCAAACGACACTGCTCTAAGGGTGAACAAAACAAGGCCGAGAGTCAGTCCCCTCCCTTCCCCTGTTGGCTGGATTTTGGGCCTTTGATCTTATCTATTGATTCTTGTTGTGGTGTGGATGACTGGATGTGATGCAATTAGCAACCTCACTCACTGGATCTCTCTCAAGTCTCAATCTTCTCCGTCTGGTTCTGATGGCTAATTCAACCTGCAAGCTGCAAATCACTCGAAGCCGATCCGAGTAGTATTGGATGGGTTGTTTTGAGTTAGGGTAGGGGCTAGGGGAGTACTTTTGCACGTGGCAAGGAATCTCTTCTTTCTCTTGATGTATGCTTTCTTAGAATATCTCCTATGCTCAATGCTGTATTTGTCAATCTAAAGCCATTTTTTAATTATGATCTTATTATAATTTATTAATGTCACTCATGTTGTTATCTTTACTGAGAATCCCGTATACCCAACCAACATCTTTATGAGTCGTTTTCGAATGAATCATCTACTGTTCATTCGCATCTTAGATGAGATACGACATTACGACGATCATTTCATTCAAAAGAATGATACTCTTGGTGTTGTTGGGTTAATTGGTCTACAGAAGATGACCGTTATAATTAGAGTAATGGTATACGGCATACCAGCTGATGCTATGGATGGGTATGTAAGAATTGGTGAAAGCACAATAATTGAAGCTTTGCAAAGATTTTGTCGAGCGATTGTCGACGTTTATGAAAAAGAATATCTTTGATCCCCGAATGTGGCAAACATTTCAAGATTGCTACATCAAGGTGAGGGACGTGGTTTTTCAGGTATGCTTGGTAGTCTTGACTGTATACATTGACAATGAAAGAATTATCCAACTGTATGGCATGGACAATTCACCGGTCATTTTAACAAACCAACAACTATTATACTGGAAGCAATGACTTCATAAGATTTATGAATCTGACATGCATTTTTTGGTGTATGTCCGATTCACATAACGATATCAATATTCTTAATCAATCTCCTCTATTTGCTGAGCTCATTCAAGGACGTGCGCGTCCTGCGAATTATATTATCAATACATGATGAGATATTATCTCACTGATGATATTTATCCTTCATGGACCACTCTAGTGCAAGCGATTCGAGAACCTAGAACAACGAAGAAAAAACATTTCACTATGATACAAGTGGCATACAAAAAGGATGTCGAACGGACATTTGGAATGTTACAAGCTCGTTTTGCCATTGTACGTGGTCTAACACGTTTTTGGTTTCAGAAAGATCTTGGATTTATCATGAAGATATATATTATTTTACATAACATGATAATTGAAGATGAACTTGATGATGACCCAGAGGAAGGTTACAACACTACACCAAATATGTCACGCACTTCGACTCCTTTTTTCATTGAATTTGTTTGGCTTTTGATGTGTGGAGGTAGCCACTGCCTACAGGGGGATCCCAGCTGAGCTGAGCTGAGCTGATTCAGGTATGGTGGTATGATATCACCAAGCAGGTGATCAGGGGATACTTATGTAGTCCTGATGTTGATAACGACTTTCCAATTTGATTTTCACAGAATAAATATATAATATATTAGTAGTTGTTTGTGTGAAAAATATAGAAATAAGCAGAGTACAGTACTTTCCAATGTGGTTGCATAGCATTGCATATATATATTCCTAGGAACTTATAGCTAGCTAGAACCCTGAAAACCGCAATATTAATTGAAGACTTGCAAGCACTTAAACACAAAATGAATTAAGAGCCCTGGCCTGGGCCTGGGCCTGGGCCTGGGCCTGTCTGTGGTAGTTGACTAGTTGTTGTTGGGGAGGGACTAGGAAGAAGGGGCTAATTAAGTGCAAATGATATTGGTGAAGCATCGTTGTCGTCTTCCCGTGCTGCTGCGTAATTATGGGCCCCCACTCCCAAATCCATGGGTTTGGCATCCAACCAACCACGCACCCAACGGGAGGATGCAATCCGGTACCCGCTTTAATTTGCTGTTGTTTGTTTCCTCTCTTTAAGAAAATGAATGAATCCATCCCAGCCATCCATCAATTCATGATCCATCTCATCCATCCATCCAATATCCATTCTCCGCAACCCCCTCTAAGTAACACCATACCAGTGAAGTGGACGCCAAGAAACGAATGCATACTCGCTTGCTTGCTTTACTCATTCATTCATTAATCATTATAGTGCTGATCCATTCGCATGCACCTTAATCTCTTCTCCAACCCGGCCCCATGATCAATATTGCTAGCTAATTGCACCTTCCATCTTCCTTCCATCCGTTTAAAAAGCAAGCTAGCCAGCCAGCTGCGGAGCCCAACCCCGAGAAGTACTTGAGTTGTGATGCATGCATGGGAGTAGCTTATATATGCTAGCTAGCTAGTACCTGATCCTCCTCATCATCTTAATTCCAGCTCCAGATATATATAATATCCTTTATGTTTTAATCTTGTCGTTTGGTTTGATTTGATTTGATCAAGATATATAGATAGATAGATAGATATCATCGATCGATCGATCAAGCTAGGCTGCAACATGGATCAGTACTACTCTGTAAGCACAAGGGCTGAGGTGGATACACGGCCACCATTTCGGTCAGTTAAGGAGGCTGTCGCCTTGTTTGGAGAGCGAGTTCTAGCCGGGGACCTCTATTCTCCTGCCAGGCTCAAATCGGTACGTGACTGTAACATACTAGCATACTCATACTGCTAGCTAGCTACTGCTTCAATTTCTCTCTTTGCATTGCCCAGGCAGCAACTTAAGGCATTGCGTTTTAATTTGTCCAATGTATATATAATCTGTCAGTTATGTCAGCTCTATGAGAGGATCACAGAGCCCTAGCTAGCTAGCTAGCTTCTTCATCAGTGATCAGCCTTAATTTGATGTTTGGGTCTCTTCTTAATTGTGTTCAGCCTAGCTAGGCCCTATATAGCTAGCTAGCTAGCTAGCTAGGATATATAATTCAAGTTTAACTGGCTAGCTAGCTTCTTCTGATCAATTCGTAAACTGCATAATGTATAAAATTAATTAATTAGTCCATGCAGTGCAGCACTCTCTGATGGGTGCATAATTTTCAGGCTGAGGCTGTTGTACATTTTCCCTTTTGATTGCATTGCATATAGGACAAGATATATATTAAAACAAGGAATGGCTCTAGCTGCTTCATGCTTGCTGTACCTAGCTAATAATGAAAGTGCATGAAGATATAAATGTGTGTGTGTGTGTGTGTGTAGATTCATAATCATGCAGCAGCAGCAGGGCAACCTAATCCTAATGGGCATGGGAAGGGTTACTGCTCCAAGCATGGAAGTAGTGTGACCACAACTGAGTCTGAGCTGGAGGAAGCAAAACAAAGCCTCCAGAAAGCAAGAGAAGAAACCGCAATCATGGCAAACAACATCTCGTCCTTGAAAGAGGAGCTTGAGAGGACAAGAAGAGAACTCCAAGAGCTCAAGCAACGGGAATCTCAAACTAATAAGCAGATAATGATGGATTTTGGGGTTGAAGATCTCAAGTACGTGGAAGAACTTCCAAAATCTCATGAACTACTCATGATCAGAGCTGATCCTGATCATCACAATCACACCAATCATGATCAGTTCCAGAAGAAGAGATGCGTAACTTTTGCGGTGGCCGATCCACCACCTATTGCTCAAGTTACTGCACCCGCACCCACACCCACATCCGGTGGTTGTGGTGGTGGTGATGAGATACTTCTACTGGCAAGGCATCCCTCTGATCTCCACAAAATGAACAAGAAGAAGAAGAAGAAGAATGCGGCAATTTTTATGCCTTCATTTGGAGGATTATTTTCCAGGAAGAATAACTACCACCAAGCTCCATTTGGTCGCTCTCCTTGAAAATTTTGTAAACATGCAGGAAGATATATAAATAAATGTTTGCCTAACTACATACATGCATTAGCCATTACATACATGTTCCAGAAATAATAATGGATACAATCCCCTTCCCATATTAATTAATATCCCCCACTTTCTTCTCCTAGATTTCAGGACTCTATTAAGTTTCTTCTACATTAATATTTGATTTCCTTTCAGCCAATCTAAATCGATATTAGAAACCGTTGGCTTGTTCAAGTGGTTTGTTACCCTCGTTTAACCTCACAATATTTGGAATCCGCAGAATTCCTCATCTAAAGTCTTGAAAAGAAAAAACGATATTAGATCACATCTTGCTAGTTGAATCAGAGTGAACATCATTTAAGATGATAGCTAGTGAACTAACTCAACTCAAGGCCAAGGGTTGGAAATTAACCAACCCTCTGTTACGCTGAAATTAACTCAGCAGGGTTAGGAAAACCTCCTAAGTCCTAGCAGCTAGCTAAGGGATTAATCGGGGAAGACTTGCGCCTACTGTACTCAACGGGAGAAAGAGGAAAAGCAAATATCGCTAAGCTAGCCAGAGGTTAAAAATTAAAGAAGAGAAAGAAAGGGGAAAAAAATTAAACTGCCTTAATTGTTGTCGACAAACAATATATATCTATAATACAAAACCCAATTGATTTTGAATATGGAAGAATGAATTATGAAGACTAATACTAATCCCTTTTTGGGATATTGGGACGCATAACTTTAAACACTAATTTATTGGTGCTGGCTATGTTCCCAAATGATGCAATGTTTCAAATCAATGCAAAAGCACATCTAAAGTCCTACAGTGAACTACGCATGCCAGATTACCGGTGAGGAAGCCATATAGGGTACGGAGGACTATCAAAGCAATCCGGATAAATAAGGATGAAGTGAATTACTAGAGAATTAAGTACACTCGATTTTCAACCAAACTTCATATGGGTCATACAAGGTTATGAAGAGTAGCTAGAATTTAAACAAGCCCAACAAGATTGAACAACTGTCTAAGAAACAAGAAAATTTTCTTCCAAGGTAACACAATAGCATGTGCCACAAAATATAGGACACATGTAAGGTGGTAAGGGATCATTAGGAGAAGTTACTCTATACATTTCAAAGGCCATCCTCCACCATCCTGATCCAAAAAGGCTTTTGAGATTGCAAATTTGATGTTCTATAATTCCATGATATTATGCTCAATTTATGCTCAACGACCATATGTTTATGCTCAACTTGCAAATTTCATATGTTTATGCTCAATTTATGTTCAATGACCATATGTTTATGCTTAATTTCATATGGTTTGTGTATGATTAATTTATGGCCAATTTATGTGTTGGTCATATGGTTGTGCATATGTTTGGTTAGTCGTTTTTCCTTTGGCCAGTTTGGTTAGCTCATTTTAAGAGTTGTTTTATTAAAATGACCATTAAATTAGTTATTCTGTTTTGCAAAAGTACCATTTTGTTATGTTTTATGCTCATTTTGTATTTGTTTGGTCATTTTAAGTATCCTTTACGAATGTTTTTGATATCTTTTTTTTTTCTAAGACCAATTTAGGAGTAGGTCGTGTTAAATTCTAGGGGTGGGCAAATGGTCCAAGGAACCGCGGGTCGGAACCGAACCGTGTCAAACGGTTCGGTTCGGTCCAGGTTTCTGAGTTTAAAATTTCAGGTTCGGTTCGAGTCAGGAATCGTTTGAATTTTTTCAGTTTCGGTCCGGTTCCCATAAATTTGGCAAACGGGGTCTCGGACCGAACCGTTTACCATTATAAAAAAAAAAAAAAAAAAACTGGTTTTGCCGTTTAGGCCTGGGTGATTAAAAAAGAACCGTTTGGCCCTCCATGAGGCCAAGTAATAGCACCAATGTTGTTCCAGGAGCCTACCCTTCAATAACAATGCAGTCCCTCTATTGCAGTGTCTGTAGCATTTCCATTCCTAGTACTTGTAGCATTTTCATTTCCATTTGGCATTTGCAGTGCAGCACTTGGAGTTGGAAAGTCATGCCCATTTGCCAACATCAACCTGTATCTCGATGTATTTGTTGTTTTTTTGATTGTTTTATTTATTGTCAAGTGTTTGTTACTAATGAAAGTGAAAAATTGTGGATTGAAAGGAATCAAAGGATTGCAAGCAAACGGTTCCGACCCGTGGTTCCATGGAACCGGACCGTTTGAAACGGTTCGGGTTAGGTTCGGTTCCATTATTAAAAATACATAACCCGGATCGAATCGAATCGTAAATTTTTATGCGGTTCGGTTCCTGATTCCGTAAAAATCGAAACCGGACCGACCCGCGCCCACCCCTATGAGCAACAAATACTCAACAGTAAACACTAATGCATCATGAACAAAATCCTATAACTAGAACAATGGCGGCATTAGCACAAGACTGTTTATCTCAAAGAAATCAATAAAAAATTAGAAATACCATAAAAAAAAAAATTAACAAGGCAAACGGTTTACGGTTTGGTCCGGGTTTCCAAATTACGAGACCCAGATCAAACCTGGAAGAGTGGAAATGGTTCTTGAACCCGAATCGAACCTGGAATTTCAAAACCAAGAATTGGATCGAACCGAACTGTTTGACACGGTTCGGTTCTGACCCGTGGTTCCTGGACTCATTTGCCCACCCCTAGTCCATCACGTGAGTGTGTTGGGTAGGAGGAATCTGTGAGAGGAAAGGTGGGCCATCATGTGGGCCCTCCGTTTGGTATTCCTTCTAGCTTTCCTTCTGGGTAGCATTATTCATGGCGACGGATCATGTTTGAATTGGCAACGAACACCTACTAAGTTCCCGTTTGGTTCGAATTCATTAAAACAAAAAATAGAAAAGAAAGGAAAAGAAAGTGAAGTAACTTTACTTTTTTTTGTTTGGTTTAAATTGAAAAAAATGGAAGAAAATAAATTTTTCTTCCATTTTATTCCTTGTGTTTGGTTTAAAATAGAAGGAAAAGAAAGGAAAGTTAATAGTTTTAAAATAAAAACTTTCCTTTGCTTTTCTTTTCTTCTAAATTCCACCAAATTTAGAGAAGGTCATTTAAAGGAAATGAAATGAAAGTCTTACTTCTAATTTCCTCCAGTTCCTTTCACTTCTCATGTTTAAAATTAAATCAAATCTAAAAAATCTATTACTTTGCTTCAAATTCTTTATATTTCCTACCAACCAAACAGAGTGAGGAAAATAATAGAAAGAACAGAAAAAAGGAGAAAAAATTGAACTAATTTTACTTTAAATAAAAAATTATGTTTAACAAAATACCTTTCATTTCATTTCCATCCAATCCAAATTTGAAGAAGAATATTTTATGAGTCCAGAATAAAAATATTTCATCCAATTCTTTCAATTTTTCTTCACTTCCTATAAGTAAAATTAAACCACACATAGAAAAACTCTTATTTTCCTTTCTAATCTTTTCCTTTTCTCACCATCCAAATCCAAATACAGTTAGCTCAAAAAAGAGAAGGGAAAAACGCAGTAAAATACCCTGTAAACTAGCAGCAGCTGAAGCTGAAGGATGGCCAAACAAGCGTTGTGCTACATGATATGTATACCTTGGATTAATTCACAAGATCAATTTAGCTCACAGCATGCCCTACTCTCATGAAATTAAAGGATCATAAAATAAACAAATAAAATACGAGTTGAATGGTGCGGTCAGGCACACCCCTGACGATAGTGCACTACCGTTTCACCAAGCACGATAATATACAATTGTAATTTTTTTTTGAATAAAACGATAATATACTACCGTTTTTAGTCATGAAAAACGGTAAAAAAAAAGGTTAGGATTAGTGCCGCTTCACATAAATGTCCCATCTTGAGAAATCTTTTTTTCCCATTAGTGCTATGAGCAAAGAAATGCAGCTACGTTGTAACCCGACTATTCATATTCTCATCTCATCTCAAAAGCTCCATTAGAAACATACAACTGCTTCAGTACAGAGCTATACAAAAGTTCATACAAATTGTACGTTTATATTGGTTCATCACCAAAAACACTCCACAGGTGCGCCATTAGATCTTTTCTGAGCATAGTATTTGTTCCTCTGTTGCGAATTCTTCTATGACGATTGACGAGATGCAATGTGTGCAGCTAAAAACTATTGGTCTCGGATATATTCTTCTGACCGGAGCAGATATGTTCTCATCTAGTAGTGGCTTCCAACTTTCAACGTCAATGCCACACTCATCTTCAATTATCATATTATAAAGTATGATACAAGCTAATTTCATGATAAGAGAAAGGTCATCTTTTTTCCAAAAACGAGCTGAGCTGGTCCTTTTGTTATTGCCCTCGTAATCTTTAACACCCCAAATGCTCTTTTTACATCCTTTCTAATTTCTAATAGCTTCTTGTTTTCTAACAAACAACTCCTCCTTTCTTCCTGTTGATGCATCTTTCAAACTTTGCATTAGAGTCGCCCATGGAGGGTATATTCCATCAGATAGGTAATACCCCATAGTATATGGCTGTCCATTGACCTCATAGTGAACTGGAGGCATTTGCCCAAGGATCATTTAAAAAACCCGCTGCCGTAGACCTATGTACCCGCTGCAGTGGCCGCAGATCACAGTATCGTTTGCTCACTTAATGGTAGCGTTTTATAACCGCTACCATATCTCAGTCTACGGTCGCGGTTATAATTTTCAACGGTAGCGTTTTATAATCGCGACCATTAGTATAATTAGTGTAGTGGTTATTCCACACTACAACAACAACTAGTGTAGTGGTTATTCCACACTACAATAACAGTTATTATTATTAATGGTAACGCTTATAGTTATTTATAACAACGATTATAAAATCAATGGCCACCAATACGATTTTCAATGGTAGCGATTATTCTCATATTTGACAGTTCTCATATTTGACAACAGTTACAGTTTTCAATAGTAGCGGTTATTTTTATATTTGTCAACAATTACAATTTTCAATAATAGCGATTATTCTTGTATTTGGCAACAGTTTTTAAATTTATTATTACAGATAAAATTAAAACCGATATATATCGCAAAAAAAACAAGCAAAAAATCTAATATTGATATCAAATAAGTTTACAAATGTATCTAAACTGTTACATATATATAGAGAACATCTAAAGTAATCGTCTTAACTATTACAAATGTATCTAAACTATTACATATATATATATAAGAGTAGAAAAAACCATGGCAGCACCTCACCTTTCTCTCGACAAACGATCTACTTCTCTACATTCTCGTCGGTCTTCTCCCCATAACGACGCTTAAACTTGGCTATCTGCCCCTCCTTTTGAGCCATCTCTCTTCTTGCCCTCAAGTGAAAGACTTTACCGACCCGATGAATTTTGGTCATCATAATATGCATCAATCTGCCACTCTGAGTGACATAGGATATCCATTGCATCTGTGGGTGTAAACCTTTCTTCATCTCCTGAAATGGATTTCAAATCTTCAGGACAACCTCAACAGAAGAAGCATAAAAATTTCAAACACCTTGGTAGTGCTCAAATTGGCCACAAGCTAAACAACTTTGCATTTATTTCTAGACCTCTATTCTGATTCCAAAATGTCAAGAGAAAAATCATGAAGTTTAGCCAAGAAAAGAAAATAAAGTAATGGCACCAAAACAAATAAGGTGGGTAAGAAGTGAATAGCAATGCTTCACCTAATTACAACAAAGAAGTTATTATCCTCTTGCCTGCACCATTACTTGTGCACATACGATTCAACATATCGAAATATATTATGTGAATCAACCAAGGTAGTTGATGCACTAAAGTTGTTCGGCATTGGAGGCTTCCATGGAATTCAAATTAAAATATGGATCAAAATTCATCCAGAATTTTACCAGTGAAATTTCACAACAGATCCAAGCCCTCCTAATTCAGTGAAACACATGTGAGAAACAACATTTCCAAATTATACTTAAAGCTTCAATGAAATATAGCTATACTAAGTCATCAACCAACATAAAACAAACAGGTTACTAGACATTGTTTTGTGCAATCACATTCCAATCCTCCTCCAATCACAAGCCTTAGTCAACAAAATAGTCTCCAACTTGGCCGATAATTTGTATCCATTAAATCTGAAACAGGTAGTGTCATTAAGATGATTGCACTGAACCTGGTTGCCACATAGTTTAGCCACCATACCATCAATTACACTCAACAGCAAGTGCCTTCTCACGGCGGCATTTAATCGAACATTAGATGTGCACTACAATCGCGCGTGCGCACACCCACATAAAAAAAAATCAATTTCCATGCAAAACAACAGGATTTATCAAGAACCATTATGAGTTTACCACTATCCATCAGCAAGTGCCTTCTCACAGCGGCATTTAATCAAACATTGGATGTGCACAACATCAGACACACAAAGACGCTCATTTTCCATGCACAATAACAGGATTTATCAACAACCTTTATCAGTTCACCACTACCCAGATGGAAGCACCAAATCCCGTAAGTACTCTACTATCCCTACTCATCCATAGCAGACCAGAAACACCCAAAAAAAAAAAAAAAACTCGCTTGAATCGGCAGTGCAAAGCTTGTATTGGATCAACTGAAATCAGAGATTGATGGCAGAAATCAAGACTATGTAAGCTATGGGAAACAGGAGAGCCTAAGGGAACGTACAGTGGGGAGTGGAGACGATGGATTCTTCTGTTCCAATTTTCACTTTCACCCGTTCGACTTCTATTTCGGAGGTACCAGGAGCTCTTCTCGTATTGGCACAGGGAGCTGCGGAAAGTGTTATTTTCACAACAGATCCCACTAAGAGCATCCACACCATCGACTACAAGGGTTAAAAAATAAGGGGTTATTATCACCTTCCGACTCGATTGGGGTCCGATTCATGACCTCGAATGGATCGGTTCGTCCATCCGCTCAATCAATCAAGCCTAAATTAAACCAACGCCTAAAATCAATTGAAATTTCGACAATCACCCCTAAAACTTGACATATCCCCAAAACAACATATATTCAGGGTGAATCAAATTAAACATTTTATTTTATCTTTAAATACGTCATAAACAATCTCATGCCTCAGTATAAACAAATCCATCAATATTTGACCCAAAATCCAAAAAAAACTGTAATTTAAAACAAAGGATCTCAAATAATCATGACCATGCTAGGTCCCAAATAGTAGAAATCTCACACATATAACAATAAATCTCATGCTATGGTTTCATATTGATACTCCAGGAAAAATCCCCTAGAGTAATCACCAAAGTCCCGATCTTGATATATCCAGATAATAGGTAGGAGCATAAACTGAAACATTCTGGAACTACAGAACCGGGTCTGAGAAGTCCGGTTAGAAGTTCGATCCGGTTGACTTGGGAGAGGAGTGTGCTTGGCAACTTCAGATGGTCTGAAACGGACGAACAAACCCGTGAGAAGGTACCCCGAGGTATTAGCTCGGGGAAGCCGCTCCGATACTTAAGTTAGCAAGTGTAGAAGGTGAAAATGGACTACTATTATTTATTTAAAAATGTGTTAATCATATTTGACAATTGTGACGAAAAAAAATGACGAGACTCTCACCTATTTTTTTAAAATCAAGAATAGTAATTTAGAAAGTAATGTAAAGAGTAGTCCAACTAAGAATGTTACGTAACTAAAAAAGATACATCGGGTTCCTATATTTTTAAATTAAATGGAGAGTCCAAAATTGATATCAAAATTGACGGGAGGGCGAATTTTTATTGCATACGGTACAAATGCACAATTACTCGAACCATTTTTTAAAAAATATTTCACATGTCATTTTTATTTGGATGATGAAAATTGAAAT
>JAOWBR010092138.1:0-24172 GCA_028571145.1 Dionaea muscipula
GGTTGCTATCTACATGATCCGATGTATAACTCGCAACCGAAAGTAATCCGTCCGAAATGAACCCAGAAACTGACACAACCCGCACCCGAATAATCCGAAAATCTAAATAACCGCAACAAAAAAACCTGAACAGAAACTAACCCGAAACCAAAATGATCTGAACCCGATCCGTAGCTAAACCGAATCGAAAATAATCCGATAATTATAATCCGTTCATAATGCGAAAACCGAAAATCCAACCCGATGACAACCCGAACCGAAGTGACCCGAAACCGAAGTGATTCGAATCCGAAATGGGTTGATCCGAAACCGCCCGACCGACCCGATTGTCACCCCTAATGATGAGTCTATCATACCTGAAAAAAGTCTTAATAGAAATAGGGTATTTTTACCATGTTATCAGTGATGTTTATACAAAAGTTATGTTTTGTAATATAGATTAAAGATTACCCGTGTTTTCGGCACGATGAACACCCCACTCTTTTAAATTAGTTCAAATTATACATTAACAACTCTTTGAAAAAATCAATAAAAACAATATAAAAAAATTTGACTATTATTATATAATTTGTAGTAAAAATATTATTAACATTTCCATTTTTATTAAAAAAAAAACTCACCCCTCCCCTCCTCCTATTCATGATGTGACATCTATCCATACATATTTTCAAATATCAACCTTCATTATAATAAAGATATTAAAAATATTTTTAAAAATTTAACTTATATTAAAAGCAATATCTCCTCCCCTCCTATTCACCATGTGATATCTATCCATACATATTTTCAAATGCCAACCTTCCTTATAATATGAATATAGATATATTCAAAACAATTAATTTGATATAAAAGAGAACCTTTAAAACTGAAGGGTAAGTTCCATCGGGCCGCGATTCGTTCCACCTTGTAGGGAACAAAATGCTGGCCAATCAAGAAAAACCATGTGCAGAAAGTGGCGATGAACGAGATGCATATGTTGAGATGGATGTGTAGTGTTACTCGAAAAGAATGAATAAGGAATAAGAAAATCCGTAGACAAATCTAGGTGGTGGAGTTTATCGTGTTGAAAGACAAGAGAAAACAAAGAGCAACCAAAGAAGATTTGGGGAGAGGTACTTCTTAAGAATCTGGACATGTTGAACCTTACTATAACGATATCAAAAGAAATAGAATAGACATTTTGGTTGCTGGGTTAATGTTTGATGATATTTTGACGGTGGTTGGATTGTATGAGTTTCAGATTTTGGTTGTATGAGTTTTGTATAAGGTTGTATGGCATTTGTAAGAGGTTGTATCAGAAAACAGATTTTCTGATGCGGCTGGAAAAGGAACCTACGACGGACGGCAATGCGGTGGACGTTCTGTCGCAGAGACTTTTTTTCTCATTTGTCACAACATAGTGAACTTTCCAATTCTAATCAGCGACGGATTCCATCGTAAAATCTTTTACATTTTTTAATCGTTCCTACGATAGATTCCGAGACAAATTTTCACCAAGCCACTATGCTGTCGTAGAATATTTCACGGGAAGCATTGCATCTCCCGCGTAATTTAACGACGAATATTATCCATTTTTTTGTAGTGTGATGATGAATTAATTTGCATATATAAATTAATATTCATTCCTTCGGTACAAGACAGATTCGTTATTACCGATAAACAGCAGACACAGTACACTGCAGCAAGGGAAATAGAAAAGAAAAGATGCGGCAATCTGGCGATTGCTATATTGCTATTGCCAGCAAAACCATCACCTCGGCCTCTTTACAAACTTGGCTACGCAGCTGGAGGATATCACTAGATTCAGCAAAAGAAGAGAAGATTGGTGATCAGAACGGACATACAACAATCTCAACACAGATTCTTTGTCACCACGGTAAGAAGTATATACCTCCAAAACTCATCTAGCCAAAATTGATTCCCTGTGCAAGCGGTAGTTCAGTACCGTAGTTGATTGTGCTGTGACAGATGATCGAGTCAGGTTAGTGGCCGCTTAGTCTCCAAAGAGAGTTACAATAATTTGATCACACACAAAGCATAATCAGCCACAGAGAAAGAATTGCAAGAATCAAAGGAAAAATTACCAGGTTGAGCGTCTCATGTACTGTTTCCAAGAGTCACTTCCTGCTTCTCGGCCACCCCCGGTAGCCTTTTCACCCCCAAAAGCACCACCAATTTCAGCACCGTTTGTTGGTATGTTGACATTTACAATCCCACAGTCACTTCCTTGTGGCCTGCACAATATCAGAATAACAGTACGAGGAACAAAAGGATAAGCATACAGAGACAACGATATTGAAGAACTACAATTCCAGTAACAAACTGAATCCTTACCCAACCCATTTGAAAATGATCTCAGGCCTACGGGTGAAGATAGAGCTGCTCAATCCTTGGGGAACTGAGTTATTTATTTCTATTGCTTCTTCTAGATTCTGCGGTCACAAACATGTACATAATTCAACCATTCGTGAGGTGAGACTGTAAATGAAACAAGCTGACAAGAATGGAAAAAAAAAGTTCGTGATTGCGACGAAATATTGTAACCTTAAATTTCATAACATAAAGGACAGGAGCAAAGAGCTCTTCTTTTACGACATTTGCATTTGGAGAAATCTCGACGATGGTGGGCTGCACAAAGTTCCCCTCCGACTCCACAACTGAACCACCGGTGAGGATTTTTCCTCCCTGCAAGACTTTTCACATACTTGGGTCAAGGAGAGTGCAAACACTGCTAAACATCCCTCAACTACAGATACAAGGTTTTATTCAGCTTCAGCTCTAGTCTAATCATGCCAAAAGAATAAGTAATGAAAGGTTGGAGATCAAACTGAAATACCAACACGAGATTCCTATTTATGACGCCATCTAAAAACCTTTAAGAACCATACCAACCAAATAGCGGTCCTCCTTCTGATGCTTTGATCAAATATAAAACATAATGAGACTCCCTTGTATATGTCTATAAATCTTTATAATGATTCTGCATTATTGATATAGCTTATGCAAGCAACTCATTAAATGACTCCAAATTTAAAACTCAAAGTGCATATATAAAATGAGGTCAAATATGAGAGTTCATGCCTGAGACTTGATAGTATCAATCCCTTTCAAAAAGTTCTCCCTCGAGGTTTTGGTATGCAGTGGCCCAAGTAAAGTACATTTCTCCAATGGATCTCCTATCTTGACTTGCTTGTAGACGTCAAGCAGTTGATCAAGGACCTTTTCATAGACACTCTCATGAAGCAGCTTCACCAAAAGCAAAAAAAAAAGCAGCTCAGTCTCATTAAATTCATTACTTTAATAAAAGTCATATATTATTACTGTGACACGAGTTTACCAGCCTACGGCATGTTGTGCAGCGCTGACCAGCAGTACCAACTGCAGCAAATAGAACAGAACGAACAGCTAGCTGAATATCAGCATCATCCATGACGATTATGGCATTGTTTCCACTCAATTCAAGCAAGCATTTGCCAAATCTTTGATTTACAGTTTGTTGCACCATTAGACCAACCTGTAGAGGGGATTGCATGACCAATAAGCAATAGATGGATCAACAGCAGTAGCTCTAGAATCTAGACTGTCATCAAGCACTCTTGAACCCGCCATGGTGTTTCATTTAATTGGTAAAGAAAACATGGGTATTTCATGAGCTTGAGATAGTAGTAAAATGCTACAAGCGGAAAAACACCAAGAGGTTTAAAGTTCATGCTCGTCTACAAATCACATAGGCACACAAGGCAGGCAAGCAATTGGCATGAAGGAGATCTAAGGATGCATGGCGAAGAAATCATGAGCTTTCATGCATGTTGTGCACCATTACAAGAGAAGTAACTGGATTAAGTTTGTATCCAATCATAGGCTCTGATCAACCACAAGATATATGCCAGTTGATTTATTAAGGTAGGAACAAAAACCCGATAGTTCTTACAGAATCCAGGGGAATCTGAAGTAGAAGACTAATTGAATTGAATCATGAAATACTTCCATATTGGAACAAACAAGAAAAACCTTTGAACTTCCAGTAAAAGAAACGAGAGGAATACGGATGTCTTTTGCGATCGCTTGACCAATTTCAGCACCACCACAGAAGGAGGTGAAGATAGCACCAGGTAAGTTATTCTTCTCCAAAACACCAACTACTATCTTAGTCATTGCAATTGTTATCAAAGGAGTTGTTGGAGCACCTTTCCTGAGATCACCATAGGCACATGTAACATATAAGCAAGGGGCAAAAACATTTCAAACAAATGTCTCCAAATAAACAGCTTTAGGTACAAGTTTATCAGTGAAGTGATATTCTACATCTACTTACAAGAACAACCAACACAATCAGGAGACAGTATAGTTGTTCAAGAGGCAAACTATGTAGAAGGAACAAACAAATCTTTGGTCGACTAAAAAGAACACATACTACCAAGTGGTGCCACTTGGGAAATTCCTTTTTTTCTATTTTTTCCTTTTTTTCTTTTCTTAGATTAAGTAATTGCCACCGGTGAGACTTGAGCCTACAACCTCGTGGTGGGAGTTTGTTCATTCCACCAGCAGGCGATCAAGATTGGCAGGCGCCACTTGGGAAATTCTATAGCAAAGCTTATCATAGTTTACACCACCACAATGTGAAACCAGGTAGAGAAGCCAAATGTAAAGGAAATTTGTTAGATGAACCTATGGACTTACCAAACAACACAATTGCCACAGACTAGTGCAATACATGCATTCCATCCTACATACCACATATATAACAAATATAAGAGCAAGTTGGTCTATAAAGTAGAATCTGTCACAACTATATCAATTTCGAAGGAGATCTGTGACATTACTATAAGCAGGAGAATTTTCTTACCAAGAACGGCACATGGAAAGTTGAAAGCTGTTATTACACCCACAACTCCAAGAGGATTCCATATCTAAACCAGAAAAATTACTTCAAACCTCTTGCGGAAAGTAGAAGTATGAATCAATATTAACTTACAAACTAGAAACTACTCATGGCATACCTCCAGCATTACATGATTTGGACCTGTCAAAAAACATTAATGAAACTAGTTATGTAGTTAGAATCACCAAAATCTTCAATTTGCAACAGAATTATAGCCTCTATTGTTGGTTGATCAGAAAAGAATGATCGAGTAACTAAGAAAGCATTAGTATATAATCATTGAAGCAGATGAAAATGCTCCAATAGTTTAATCAAAATAGTATAATTCCAGATTTAGCAGCAAGAATGGAAGGCCTGAAACTTCATACGGAGTTTCTTTCATGTATCCCAAAGTCCAGGGCTTCAAACTTGACATAAACTAGCACAAGGGTATTTAAATAAAATTATTCAATTCTAGCTTACGTTCTGAAGGAATAATTGATCCATTTAGTTGCCGGCTCAAACCTACGGCAAAATCACACATGTCAATGATTTCCTGCAAATAGCAAGACAAACTATTATCACAATGTTGACAAAACACAACTTGCCGTTTCAGTGAGCCTTGCAGCAAAGCATTTTATTTCACTAAACAAAATGGCATTACGGTTGATACTAAAAATCCATTAGCAAGAATCAAGACTTTTAAGGACTACTTCACTTCAGATCAAATAATCAACAGCATGACTTGCTAAAACCTCGGGTACAAATACAAAATCCAATGAGTAACTCTATTCAGCAAATGTCATATTTACGTATGCACATCTTTAGGAGCTACTATAGGCATAGACAGTTACCATATACACAATCGTGTACGCATTTTCTGCATGTCAAGGCATTTGGATTTGACAAATCACCAAGTAGAAAAACAAAAATTTAAGCAAACCCACTCAGCACAAAACTTTCAAGGAGAAAAAAATGAAGCCAACGGTACCACTTACACTGCCTCTGAAACCAAAACAAGGATGCCAATGCACACTCGGCAGTACATGTAAATAAATGAATCTGGAGCAATAGCCACAATATTATAAGCTTTACATCCATATGGCATTGTGAATACCTGAACTTCTCCTACTCCTTCAGCCAGTATCTTTCCCATCTCAAGTGATACTAGCCGACCAAGTTGGTGAAGTTTAGTTCTCAAGGCATCACCTATCTGTCGAACGATCTCGCCTCTTTTTGGAGCAGGTATCTAAAGGAAAATATAAAACATTTGAAATAAAATATATTGGTTAGGTAGAAAATAATTAGAGAAGTATCTACAAGAATTCATGAAAAATTTCTGAAATATTCAAAAAAAAAAAAACCCTGTCTAACTTTGAAGGTTCATTCAATAACCAGATCACAGTCCAACCTGCATCCACGACTTTGCAGCCTCAGCACAAGCAAGCAAACCTTCCTCATAATCTTCAATAGAAGCCTCTACAACTTCAGCAATTATCTGAATTAACAAAAAGAATTTTCAGAATGAACTAATCAAGCCTCTGGGGGTGTTTTACTTTCAGAAAAGTTACATTTTCATTGGATTTTCTATATAAAACTAAAGACAATGAGCACATGTCTACCTATCAGAAAATGTACACAAGAGATGAATAAATGTGTTGACGCGATTCCGGTTGGCTCACAAGCGGAGGATGGTGGCTCAATCCGGGTTTCCGTTAGTCCAATGACAAGAGCTTGTACCAAGACGGTCCAAGCTTCTTTGTTCGGGTTCGTGTACGATATTTTGGCTGGTTCATGTTCATGGGAGTCCGAGGTTGAAGGATGGTAACCCGCTCATAGTTGGATTCGAGTCCTTGATGTTCAAGATGGTGTTTTGGCCAGTTTTGAGATGGCAACTGACTACACGGTCTAGCCCTGTGTCAGAGACATGGTCGTGTACTTGGGAGCTGCTTCATTTCTACGCACCCAATGCGTTACACGAGCGGCCCGTGTCTCCACACACGGCCGTGTATCGGCCAGCTTCTCCTGCGCGCACGGGCAAACACGTACACGACCAGATTTCTTTTCTGTTTTTTGTTATTTAAACTTTTTTGAAACCCTAATGTAAGGATATCATACGTTTAATTTGAGAGGTTTACTCCTTTGGTTCTCCGAACCCTTGGATTCAATTGGATTGAGATCCCATTGATTCCGCCCTTGACTTATCGTCTAGTTTGTCGTAGCTGTTCGTGACGTCTTTAATACCTCGGTTCACTCCGTCCATTCGTCGTCGGGTTGCGGTTTCTACCAAGGTTCGCTTCGTTGGTTCGTATTCAGGTTGTGGTTTCATCCGGATCGAATTCAAACAGTCCTTGATATCGAGTCTCATGCGGATTTCGTCACAGATTGGCGACGTTTGTATCACATGTTCCTATTTTTTTCAAACTCATAATGCCTTTTGAAAAATGTTTTATTGTTTACCACCTTTATTGGAAGAACGGAAACTGTGGAGATACTCAATATTGATCAGAGTTGCTTTGATGCTTAATTACTTCCATTTCTTTTTTTCATTCTCTTTCAATTAGCTCACTGATGATCTAGTCTCACCCTGCTCCTCACTCTGATTTATGAGCTCATTCTCACTACGTTCAAACATGTAGTAACTGATTCAATAGTCTTTGTAGTCTCTTCTTTATGTTTTTTTTTTCTTGGTGGATTCCTAAGATGACTGGGTACTAGTGGACAACCCCATTAAAGTTCTCCAAAAAAAATATGGTCCCTCCAAGTTCGTTCAAGATCCTCTTCTTCCCATTATCTGTTCACTGCTCTACAACTATAGATCACACAGCTTTTGGACACAACACCATAGAGAAGATGGTGTAAATCTTGGTAGCTTTTCTGATGAAATGCTTAAAACTGAAAACCCATGTGCCCATTCTTTGTCAAAATGCTCTATGACTTATGATCTAAAAATGGATTTCTAGAAGCCCAATGGTAAACACAAATGACACATGCTTTAGATGGAGAGAAGCATTGGAAAACAAGATGACAAGTAAAGAAGAAAAGTGGAACTAATTCTCTATTCTACCACTAGGCAATATGGCAAGAGTTGAAAGGAATAAACTTATTTTACGATGTTTCTTTTTCTTACTTAATCGTTTATATATAATGAAAGAAAATAATTTCATCATTTTACAAATGTTTCAAGTTTTTAAATGGTGAAATGATATCGAGCAAAATTGTTGATATATGCTGCCATATATCAGCAAATTGAGGGTTGCTATATATCGTTAAAGATGAGATTTTACTCCTTGGTCTAGATAATGCTTATGAGTGCAGCCTATTGTGTTAACAATAACATTCCAGTGAAACGGGGGAAATAACCAAAGATTAGCAATAAGTAATTCTATCCTATCAAAATCATTCCACATCCCAAGATCCAAACCACAAATTTGCCATGATATCCATACATGTGCTGCTAACATAGGCTTGAGTACTTACGTATAGTGGCACATTGTCTTATTTATCTTTGGGGCATATATCTTTCTCTCAATTGCATCTGAGATCAGCCAATTGACGAATTTGAATGAAGGTACGGACCTAAAAGAGAACCACATCAAATAACTGGACAATGGTTGTTCAACATTTCCACCATTTTCATTTCGATTTGTCTATTTTTTAATACACTCCCACTAGGGACATATTGTGAATCAGTGCTAGGAGAAGTTACTAGCAGAATGACTATGCCACCCAAGTAGTGTCTTTTCAATTTGTGTAGTTAAAATTTGTAACTATATGGAAGTTATGACAGTTTTATTTGTAAGAGGGCTTATATAAAGCCATATTGTATTCAGCAATAAATAGTGTGTGTGTTTGTTAAAAATAGATTCTAACATCTGGTATCAAAGCCAGATTGATTCTTGAATGAGAGTTTGAAAAAAAAAACAAGGTGAGTGTCAATGGAATCCACAAGTTTGTTTGGTGCAACACCTATTTTCGATGGAGAGAGCAATCAAGCATGGGCCATCAAAATGGAAACGTATCTAGAAGCAAATGATCTGTGGGAAGCAGTGGAGGAAGAGATAGAGATTCCCCCACTTCCAACCAACCCTTTAGCAGCGCAACAGAAGTATCACAAAGATAAGAAACAGCAAAAGTCGAGGGCAAAGGCGAGTCTTTTCGCAAGCGTATTAGCATCAGTTTTCACTAGAATCATGACACTGAAGACGGCCAAGGAGATATGGGACTTTTTGAAGACCGAGTATGAAGGGAATGAGAAAGTCAAAGGCATGCAAGTGATCAGTCTAGTGAGAGAATTTGAGTTGATGAGAATGAAAGAATCGGAGTCTTCGAAAAATTACTTGGAGAGGTTGTTGGTAATTGTGAACAAATTAAGGCTGTAGGGGCATGAGTTTTCGGATGATAGAGTTGTGCAGAAAATGCTTGTATCATTACCCGAAAAATATGAGTCAATCGTCGCATTTTTGGAGACCTCGAAGGATGTGACAAAACTGACGATTTCCGAGTTATTGAGTGCATTATAGAGATAAGAACAAAGACGGGCTATGAGAACAGATGGCCTAGTCGAAGGGGCTCTGAATGCAAAGCATCAAATTTAAGTGAAAGACTGGTTTAAGAAGTGGTCAAAAGGAAAGCATGAAGACAAAGGAGTACATAACAATTTGAAAAGGGATTCAACTTGTGAGCATTGCGGGAAATCGGGTCACCCAGCGAACAAGTGCTGGTTTCGACCGAATGTGAAGTACAACAAGTGTGGCGGAATGGGCCATATAGTAAAGGTTTGTAAAGGAAAGAACAAGACGGAACAACAAGTCGATGCGCAAGTTAGTGAAGAACTAGAAGAACTGTTTGTTGCATCGGCTATGTAGGCATGTGCTATGACTACAAATGAAGAAGAAGTGTTTGTTGCGAATAGAAACAAGGAGGAACAAGTATGGCTAGTGGACAGTGGATGTACAAACCACATGACAAACGTGGATGTACAAACCACATGACAAACGATCTGGATTACTTCAACAAGATTAAACAATCAAGAGTTGCTAAAGTAAAGGTTGGTAATGGAGAATTGATTTAAGTAAAAGGAGAGGGATCTATCTTGGTGGAAACATCAGGAACAAGGAAAATTAGTTGTGTGTTATACGTGCCCAGAATCAATTGCAACTTGATAAGTGTTGGAAGACGACTACCATGTTGATTTTCAAAAGGAGTGTTTTATTGAAGATGAGAAGGGCACCGAATTATTTAGAATCAAGATGGTCAAGAAGAGTTTTCCATTCAAGTTGAAGAAGGCAGAAGAAAGTCATGTTGTTCAAGTAATATCAGTGACAGAACTATGGCACAAACGGTTGGGACATCCTAATCATCAAAGGTTGCTAAAAATGGAGGAGTTGGGTGTTTGATTACCTACGATTGAGAAGCATATGACGGATTGTAGAAGCTGTCATTTGGGAAAGCAATCTCGGGTATCATTCAAGTCTTCTACATGGCGAGCAAAAAATAAGTTGTAGCTTGTATATTCTGATCTTGCAGGACCATTTCCAGAGTTGTCATTAAATGGAAGCAAATACTACATGTTGTTTATTGATGATTTTTAAAGGATGTGTTGGATTTACTTCTTGAAGTCAAAAGGAGATGTGAGTAAAATTTTCCGACAATTCAAAGAATGGATTGAGAATCAGAGTGTGCAAGATACAGAAGATTCGAACGAATAATGGAACCGAGTATACATCACAACAATTCACGAAGATATGTAGTGATTTCAGAATTGAACACCAATTTACTGCTCCCTACTCGCCTCAACAAAATGGAGTATGAGAGCGAAGGAATCGGACCATAGTGGAGATGTCAAGAAGTTTGATGTATGAGAAGGATTTGCCGAAAGAATTCTGGGCTGAAGCATTCAACACTTCGGTGTACTTACTGAATTTGTTATCTTCAGAAGCCGTAGACGGAATGACTCCGTTCGAATGCTGGTTTGGTTCCAAACCCGACTTATCTAGATTGAAAATTTTTGGTTGCTTGTGTTATGTACACATTCCAGAACCAAGGCGTGACAAGCTTGATAAACGCGCAGAAGTTGGGATCTTCATTGGGTATCCATGAAGTTCAAAAGCTTATCGGATTTATTTACCTAAAGAAAAGAGGATAAGTGTGAGTAGAGATGTCCATTTTGAAGAAGGAAAACAGTGGGTGTGGAACTCAACAGTAGATGGCATGAATAATGATGAATTAATTGACAAAGTTGGCAGCAACAATGAGAATAAAGAAACTGAAGACAGTGATGATGAAAGACTTGTGAGAAAAACTGGTTTATTGTCAGACATTTATGAAAAGTGTTCAATGGTGGTGATCGAGCCAAGTACCAAGAAGCCAAGAAGTGTGAAGAGTGGATTCAAGCAATGAAGATTGAACTTGACATGATCGAGAAAAACAAAACTTGGGAGTTGATTCCGAAGCCTCAAGGTTGCAAAGTGATTGGGGTAAAGTGGGTTTATAAAGTCAAGCTCAATGGTAATGGATCCATAAACAAATACAAGGCAAGATTGGTAGCTAAGGGTACGCGCAAGAGTATGGGATCGACTTTACTGAAACATTCGCTCCGGAGGCACGGTTAGACACTATCCGATTGTTGTTAGCATTAGCAGTACAAAAGGGATGGATTGTTCATCAACTAGATGTGCATTCTGCGTTCTTAAATGGAGTATTGAAAGAAGTGATTTATGTGGCTCAACCTGAAGGATTTGAAGTGAAGGGCAAAGAGGATCATGTTTACTTACTCAAAAAGACATTGTATGGATTAAAGCAAGCACCGCGCGCATGGAATGAGAAGCTTGACCTGCATTTACATGAATTTGGTTTCAAAAGAAGTGCAAGTGAACATGCTCTCTACATAAAGAAGATGGCATCCAATGTCTTAATTGTTTCTGTGTATGTTGATGATATCTTAATAATAGGAAACAATGAGGTGGAGATTGATCACATCAAACAAGAGTTGCAACAGCACTTCGAGATGAGTGATTTGGGTCAAATGTCATACTTTCTAGGCATTCAAGTGGTTCAAGAACCTGGGAGAATCTTTCTCACTCAGCAGAAGTATGCGGAAGAAATCCTCCAAAGATTTAATATGATTGAATGTAAGCCGGTGAAGACACCATTCGTACCAAAGCAAGTGCTGGTCCGAAGTGATCGATTAGAAGTTGTAGAAGAATACAGAAGCATTGTGGGTTGCCTAATGTATCTTACAAACACAAGACCGAACATCATGTATGCTGTTGGGGTGCTATCACGATTTCTACATTGTGCTGATTTGGAGCATTTAAAGGCAGCAAAGCATGTGTTGCGATATGTGAAAGGCACTACTACATTTGGTCTACAATTTGTTAAGAAGAAGCAGCTCAATTTGTATGGATTCTCTGACAGCGATTGGGCTGGATCAAAGGATGATATGAGAAGCACTTCAGGGTATTGTTTCACCCTTGGTTCAGGTATGATAGCTTGGTATTTGAAGAAGCAGGGATTTGTTACTCAATCTACTGTAGAATCCGAGTTTGTAGCAGCCACAGCAGCAACAAATCAAGCAATAGGTTTCAAGATGATGATCTGAACGAGACGCAGCATGAAGGAACGAAGATAATGGTGGATAATCAGTCCACAATAGCAATTGCAAGCAACTCGGTTTTCCATGGTAAAACGAAACACTTCAACATTAAATTATATTTTCTGCGGGAAGTTCAAAATGAAGGAAGTGTATGTTTGGAGTATTGTAAAACCGAAAAACAAGTTGCTGATATTTTCACAAAGCCCTTATCTGCTGGAAGATTCATTGATCTAAGAAGAATGCTTGGGGTGATCGACTTCAATTCAAGGAGGAGTTTGTCAAATGAATGAGTGGTCAATATTTGCCTAAGCACCTAACCGAGATATTACGAAACAAGAGTAGAGCCTGCAACTTACCAAGCAAGGAGGAGTATTGTGAATCAGTGCTTGGAGAAGTTACTAGCAGAATGACTATGCCACCCAAGTAGTGTCTTTTCAATTTGTGCAGTTAGAATTTGTAACTATATAGAAGTTATGACAGTTTTATTTGTAAGAGGGCTTATATAAAGCCATATTGTATTCTGCAATAGATAGTGTGTGTTTTTGTTAAAAAATAGATTCTAACAGGACATCAAACCAAAACTAGGAAATTTGGGGGAGAAAAGCTAATTTCCCTCAATTTGATTATTGGGTATTTAAAATTTTCATCAAACACACAAAAAATGTGTATCAATGACCAGCTTGATCCCAATTCTTTGCATTCCCCATGTGCCACACGAGCCCTATAAAATGATCCTAAGCACAAAAAAAAAAAAATCACATCTAAATACCAAACAAAGATCTAAAATTCAAAAAAAGAAAAGTTGGGGCGAGGGAAGGGCTCTCTGTCAACGGCGTGTGATTCGTCCGGCGACGGCCTCAATCTAATCGAACGGCTATGTGAGGAAGACCTAAGCAGGTTCAGATTCCGAGATCTACTCCGCCGAAGGGTCCTGCCGAGGGGGAGGTGGCTACTAAGGATGACCAAGTTTGGGATGCCCTAGCGATGGTGACGATGGATGAATCTGCACTTATCGATGCTGAAGTAATCCAGGCTAGCGGTGCTATGATTGTGGGGGATTGTAGTCATAGGAATGAGATCGAGGAGGATGTGGCATGGGGAGATCATGCAGATGTGCCAAGCTTGCCCTACCTTCGAGCTATGAAGAATGGCCTGAGTGTTGATTGTGAATAGAATCCCCCCAGCCCCTTGCAGGTAACAGAGAGACAAGAAGAGGGCTTCAATTATCGAATGAAGAGGAGAGAGACACAAAGTTGGTCTTCACCTTGGAAGATGTTGCTAGTGAAAGGGAGTTCTGAGCTTCGGCACTAATCGGGTATGTACTTGGTGACAAAGTGTTGTTCTCAGCTATGCAAGGCTTTGTCAATTCAAATTGGATGGAAGTGGAAGCCCCTAACATTTTGCTACATGATGATGGATATTTTGTCTTCCGGTTTCAATCCTTAGAGGATAAGGAACGAATCCAGGGGAACCTATGGTTCTTCAACTCTAAGCCAATTGTCATGCGGGATTAGGTTCCTCATTTTAAGCTTACGAATAAGACGTTTGACTCGATCCCTACCTGGATAAAATTTCCTGGACTTGACTTGGAGTTCTGGAGTAGTAAGTCCCTTGATCGGATTGCTAAGAGGGTTGGGAAACCCCAATGTACAGACTATTTAACGGCAATGAAAGGACGAATTTCTTTCCCCCGTGTTTTGGTTGAGGTCAATACCACAAAGGAGCTGGTGGAAATGGTCCGATTTCAAGGGCCGAATGGAGAAATAATAGAACATGTGGGAGAAATAATAGAACATGTGGTGAGATATGAGTGGCTTTCTATTCGTTGTTCCAAATGTGGTCGATGGGGGCACAAGACTGAGAACTGCACAACATCTAGGACTGGCAGAAGTGAACCTCCCATGGCCTAGAAGAAGAAGCTCCCTCCTTCTGATGTCTCAGTTGGCCATGAGCAGGGGAGGACCCAGGGAGGTAATGATCAGGTCAATGTCTGTGGAGGGCAAGCCTTGGCTCCCATTGTGAAGAAGGGATCAAATCCTGTGGGGGGATGGCAGGAGGTAGTCAGTAAAAAACAAGGCAAACGGGTGGTTACTTCTCATAAGCCAGAATTGCATCCTACGGCTCGGAGTCTGCCGAATGACTTAAGCTATTTTGATGTGATTTCCCCATCTGAGGGCAGTGATTTGAGGGGTACCAGGCATCCTCCAGACCAAGTGGATCATGACAATCGGAGCTTGGAACGTAAGGGGCCTGAATAGGGCCGAAATGCATTTCGAAATAAGGCAATTTCTTGCCAAAAATAAGGTGTGGGAGATGGGTCTCTTAGAAACCCGAGTGAAGTTGGCAAAGGCTAAGTCTGTTATGGCATCCTACTGCAAGGGATGGGTGATGTTGAATAACTATGATAATGCCCCTAATGGGAGATTTTGATGTGTATGGAACACTAGGTTTGTTGATGTCTTCGTTGTTAGTTGTACTGATCAGGTTCTTCATGTTGAGGTGGTGTTTCGGGCATCTCGATGTAAGATACTCTTGTCCTTGGTGTATGCATGGAATACGACAACTCAAAGGCAACGACTCTGGTCCAACTTGGTAGAGTTTGCCAATCAATACAGCCTCCCGTGGGTTGTTATGGGTGATTTTAACACCTACAAGCTCTCAACAGAGAAGATTGGATACCCGGGGATTAGCATTGATCCATGTGACGACTTGGCAGCATGCTGTGTGGAGGCCGGCCTAGAGGACATCAGAGCCACGGGATATTTCCATACTTGGAGTAATAACCATGATAGTTGTTCCTGGATGAAAATAAAACTTGACCGTGTGCTGGTGAATACTCTTTGGGTTCAGAAATTCTTCAGATCAGAGGCTCAATTCTTGAACCCCTTAATTTCTGATCATTCTCCCATGCTCCTGCACTTAAACTGGGAGGGGCTCTGTTATACCCCGTGTTTTATATGCATTTTTATATTGTTTTGTGCTTATTTATGATTATTATATCATTTTAGAGATTTACCGTTTTTTGGTGAATAGTGTTTTCGTGAATAGTGTTCACGTGTTTTGTATGGCCATTCGACTACTTTTTGCATTGCATTCCGTACGACTGATATTTTGATACCGGCACGATCGAGATGATGGGATTTGAACAACGAGTACCATATTAACGTATGTGACTCCGTGGATTTTTGTGGATTGATCGGTTTGTGATGTGACGGTTTTTGTGGTTTTGAATTTGGATTCATTGTGACCGTGATTTAATTTCGTGATTTTTGGTGATAAGTTTGAGGCTTTTTAGATTGGTCTCTACGTGTGATGAGGTGTTAACGGATGTTAAGTTAGATTGTGGTTGAAATTATTGACTTTTTAGTCCATGCATTAATGAGGTTAAGGTGGCTTGTTCATATGGTTTTGATGATGGATGGGTTGAGATTAAGGCTGATTTTCAGCCTCCTTGGGTGCATTGGCACGTGAGAATTTAAGAGAAGGAAGGAAGAGAGAACTCCTTGAGGGTTTGTGGAGATCTTGTATGTTTCATCTTTTCCTCTTCATCTCCTCTTGGATTTTTGCTCGGTTTTCATTGTGGATGCGTGAGGGACTCGGCTGGAAGCAAGGGGAGGAGAGTTCATCCATTTCTCTTGGTGATTTTTGAGGTAAGTTTCCATGTTAAGTTGGTCTCTCCATGGATGTGAGCTTTAATGGATTTTTGAGAAGGTGAAGTTGAGATTTGTATGTGCTTGAAGGTGATGAATGCTTTGACATGGTTTGTTAAGTCTTTTGTGACTTGTGTGAAACATGGGAGTTGAGTTTTGATGTGTGTTTCATGAGTTTCATGGTTTCCCTTTTGTTTCCTAGGTTGTGTAGCTTAGATGGATTTTTCATATGTCGGTTTTGTGATTTGGATGTTGATTTGGCTTGGAAAGGTTTAGGTAATGTTTCTTTAGTGTTTTGGCATGTTTTAGAAGTGATTTGAAGTGTTTTGATTGAGGATTGAAGGATTTGGGTGTTTGAAAAATCGGTTGGAGTTCGGGCAAAATTCTGCAAATTTGTGCAGAAACCAGGGGCAGATATCCGGATGTGTGGAGAGGATATCCGGCCCTGGGAGGGAGTTGCTGCCCGGGAGGGGCAGATATCCGGTCCATGGAGGAGGATATCACGTCCCTGCATCATGTAGACACGTTTTGATCCGTTCGAGCTCCGAACATTAGGGATTCAATCCCGATTGATGAGTAATGATCTTAGACACTTAAGAATGGGTTTTAAGGCCAACATTAAGAGTTCTTAAGAGGGATTTTAGTTTGGTTTCGATTTATAGGTGTTTCAATTTAGTTTGTGGTTTGTGACATTTTGTTACTCGGGGCTTGTTTGTGAACGTCAAGGTTGACTTGCGACCGTTGATGGCCCTGTTGATCAACTCGAGCTTGGTTAGGAACTATTTTGATGATTGTGGATCGTTGTTCGCTCAGGTGAGATGTCAAATGAGACGGATGGTATGTGAACTTTTAATTATTCATTGTTTCCACCGGTTTTTATACGGTCATCATATACCATGGTACAATTTTAGCTTTGAGCAACTCTATGATGATATACGTATGATTTAGACCCTCGGATCATGATGGCTTCCTTTCCTTGGATTCTTGTTTAGGCTCTTCGTGATCTGATTTATGGACTATTTCATGGATGATTTGGGGTATATTTTATTGACGGATTTTATTCTACTCTACGAGTAGTGGAGAGTTTTATGAGTGATGATTTTTCTTTTTTCTTTTGTGGAGATGAGATTTTATTGAGAAGACTTTTACGAGAGGTTGTTACCTCTGTTTGTTGAGGTGAGGCTCGTCACCTCTATTTTGTTTTAGCTCATGTGAGTTGTCTTGCGGATGATGGTACTTGAGAGTTATGTAATTTACTCGCTTTCACCGTTTTTACATACGGTTGACATATGACGTAGTGTATTATATTTGATCCAGTCTTATGACGTGTTGGTATTTCTGACCATCGGGTCGTGGTGGATTTTTACGCATAACATGGACTTCTCTGGGGCAGTTTTATAGATTGTGATATGTTTTCAGGGCTGCGAGCTTATAGTCTTTGGGCAGTTTTATAGACTTGTGATACAGATTTGGAAAATCCTTAGAGTTCTTCCCTTTTGGGAAATCAAGGCCACCTTCGGGTGTCACAACATCTTTACGTCATTCTGTTCACAGCAGAAGGACTAAGACGGTCCCGCTTGATGTTGCATGTTCGCGGGGCCATACCGGAATGCACGTTAAGTTTGGGTTCTGGGGATCCCTGTAGTTGTGAACTTTTATATGGCAAGATTCATCCATTTTCACTCATGTCTTCATTGTGGAGAGACGTCTCCTGTTGGATTTATTGTGGGGAGTTTATCTCTCTGTTGGATTTATTGTGAGGAGTTTTTCTCTTCGTTGGATTTCAGTATTTTTATCGCATATCTACTTTATCCATTATCGATTCTTATCTATTGGTATTGATGCAAGTTTTCTGTTGGTCACTCGATTATAGTGTCATCCTGATTTGTGTGTTTTGGATGACCCATATTTTATGTTGTGGAGAGTTTTCTCCATTGGATTTAGTATTTATGAGTCTAGTGTGACTCATGTGATTTTATGAGTCTCTTGTGACTCTTAGTATTTATATGATGGGACTTACTTAAGATTTAAGATGGGTTTTAGATATTATGACTTTTCGGTTTTATGGTTGTTGTACGGGCCTTGTGGACTTAATGATTTGATATGTATTTTTCATGTATGTCTGATGCTCACTGTCGGTGGCATATGTTTCGGTTTTGCACCATTTACCATGAAGGGTTTAATAAGGTTTATGATGCATATTTTGGAACTTGTACATTTCAGTTCACCTTTCATCTTTCGACTATGGCATTTGCTTTTCTGTCTCTATTTCATCTCACCAACTAGTGATGACTGATGGATATTACCCCTGCTTGTTTTGGCAGGAGTCATCGTCTGGTGCCAGCACAGATGCTGCGGACAGACGATGTTGCCTCTAGGATTTCTTTCTATCCTCTTTTGTTTAGCTTCCGCTTTCTGTTCCTTTATTTGACGTGTCTATCTGTTGATAGACTCAATTGTTGATATTAGCTGTATCTATGGAATGTTGTTATTATTCCATGAGTTTGATTGATTCCTATTGAGATATAGTTTTATATTTTAGTCATTTGGATGACTTAGATTGATTCATTCCATTGTAGTGGGTTGCTTTATCTGTTGGGTTGTTCTTTCCTTACCGTGGATTGCTTCACGGGTTATCGTCGGTATCACCTGGTTTCGGGTGTTACAGCTGCCTTGTAGAATTCAGTAAGAGTCACAGCAAGATCAGGAATGAGAAGTCAGACTTGGTAGTGCTCACTGGTTCAAGGCAAATGAACTTGTATGTGGTGGATTGGACCACAGTTGTTGCAGATACATATCTTTTGGCCAAGACCATAGCTGATGTGAGCTGGCTATGGCACAAAAGATTGAGCCATTTAAACTTCAAGACAATCAACAAGCTTGCAAGGACGAAGTTGGTTGAAGGGTTGCCTGATGTTGTTTTCAAGAAGGAAAGCATTTGTGATGCTTGTCAGATGGGGAAGCAGATCAAGGCATCATTCAAGAACAAAACAATGTCATCATCAAGAAGGATTTTGGAGCTTCTTCACATGGATCTCTTTAGACCAATTAACCCTGTCAGTTGATACGATCCTGCCCGAACCCCGACGACCTGCGGCGGAACCCAAACCGGAATCGATAGACGTCAAGATCTTTCGGCTCGAACCTGATGGATCCATTACTCGACGACCCCGATCGTGATGCGAACCGCGGTAACTTGTCCGAGACCCGACAACAACCACGAAGAAGCGAACTCAGGAATTATAGACGCCACACTCAGATGCGGAAGGCCGAATGATAAGTCAATGAATCTCGACGGAGGTTCACTCCGTTGAGATCCTTCGTTCACAAAGGAACTGGAAAGAGAATCCACTCTCACCGAAGGTTAATCTCAATATCAAAGTTGTCTGCTTACAATAGGGTTCATAAAAGGCTTTAAATAGCCATCCGAAACAAGGAACTCGAAAAGGAAATAAATCTCGCAAATAAACCCTAAACAGAGTCCAAAAATAATAAAATATCGCGTTCAGCCCAAAAAGGTCATTCCGCCCTCCACGGACGTTCGTACGGACGTCCGTACTTGTCGCAGATATAGTCGAAGAAAGCATCCCGCTCCCACGGACGTCCGTACGGACATCCGTCTTCGTCGCAGACGAAAACTAATTCCCACGGACGTCCGTACGGACGTCCGAAGTAGCCTCCGCCTCATTCCTGCTCCGCTTTTATCTTCAGCGTGAATCCAACTTCGAACGGGTTGCCAATCTTCATCCTCTGGCTCCAAATGAATCATCAAAGCTTGCACGAACCCGCCCAAGGAAGCTTGAACCATCCCAGCGCGAGCACATGACCACGGAGCAACAGAAACCCAAGCTGGATCGTCTCTCCCCTTTAGCGAGCCGACCGGATTCGCATCATTCCCCTCCTCTTGAAAAGGATTTGTCCTCAAATCTTAAACAACACCTGAAAAACATAGGCGCAAATCAGGGGAAAGAAAAATAATACGCAAATAAAACAATCTCAAACACGATACTAAAATTCGACCAACGCATAAGAACGAGCTAGCACATGACAATCAAGCAACCCATGTAATATACCGGAATCAAAAATCCAATGGGTCAAAACAGCGAACGGCATGTCATAGAACAGAAAAGATAAGACAACAGAAACACGTAGCCATATTCCAATGCCCGGATAAAAAACGGAACGAAACCGAATAAATAGATGCGCATCATAGGATGTACATGACATAACTAGACCACAATCCAAAGCAACAAAGTCAATCCCAACATCGTCAATCAAGGCGGGGACTTTAGCATAAAGTACGAAGTGACAGATGGTAGATAAAGGAGATAACAAAGAAATGCACACTGGTCCCCACTCATCACCTTCCCAACACCCAATGAGAGCAGTTTGTACATCAAAAAAATTTGAAAATGAACATGTCGCATCATAACATGGATCAATTGATGATAACCTAAGCAAATCAGGTTTTGAAATCAGAGCATAATCCGAAACATCAACTTCGACGGTAAGCATATTTAAGGCAATGGTAACAAGCAAGTCATTCAATTTTCCGGGGTAAAAAACCCAAGAGCCCACAACAAATAAAACCTCATAAGAAAACGATAATGATAATATAACAATGGCACGATAAAGCTCAATGATACCCACAAAATCAACAGATCCAAGAACATTGGGTGCAAATGAAACTAATACAAAACTCTCCAAAACACTCGCATCATGTGCCACACAATCATGTAAGTTCAAGGCAATCCATGGTGGATCAAAGTATGGCATGATCACGTCACCAACATGAGGCGAATCCTCTAGAAAAGTCAACGTAGGCATCGCCATAAAAATAAACACGACATACTGTGGTGAAAATAAAACAAAGCGGGAAAACTCATGCCATGCAACAAGAGAAAGAACTATTCCAAGCATAGAATACCGAGGACTTACCAAAATGGCTCCAAAAAATTTTCTTACAGACAATTGTCCTACTAGGTGGATTAAGAATCCGATCCGCCATCCCCGACATGTGAACACGACACCGGGATAAAAAATCAAGCGCACCCATGCAAAGAGATGTACACTGCTGAAAGTAGGAAGATGCCCAACCGATAATGCGTGTGCATCGGCTAACAAACCTGGACAAATAAGGGTATTAGCACACAAAGAATAATTAGAAAAGTCTACAGAAAATAATTCGTGTCCCACTAAAATTAACCTAGTACTCAAGGACTCTATATGCTCGGGTATCGTGAACGAATCATCAAAATAAGTCGGGATTGATTCATTAAATTCATGTGACACGTGACTTGTAAAATAAAGAAAAGAATCAGGTCCATCAATGAAGTCAAACACATTTAAAACATTTTCTAATGACCTTAGGTTCCATTTCAACCCATTGTGACGCCTAAACAAGTCATCAATTTTTATCTCCAAAATTTTTTCAATAAAAGTACGTGGAACATATATCATGGATTGCAAGAATTTGATAGAAGAATCGGAAAACCCATGTGGATTAACCAACTTATTTAAAAATTCATGCTTCATATTAAATGTAAAGTTCCAATCGCTTCTACCATGCATAACAGAATCAGATTTAGGTAACAAAAAAGGATCATGTAATGACAATCTAAATAAATCAGGTTTCGAATTAAGCGCATAATCCGACATGATGTCAACGTTAAGGTCAACCCTCGAAAATAAATACAAGTCATGCATATCAAGAGGAAAGTCATCCAAATTAGAAGTAAATGAAAAACAACTTACCCTGGTTCCAATTGGACAACTAACGCTTAACGACCTTATCTCATCCACGGTAGCAGTGAGCTCAATCGTACTTACACACGTGTTCAAGTTGTGGCCATCAACATCACCATTAAGCTGCTCCTCTTCCCCCGAGTGAAAATCATCAAATCGCTGCAAGGAAGAATCAACAAGGCTAGACGAAACAGGGTTAAGATCGTTAGCATCAAAATTTAAAATTGTCCTCTCAACATCTTTGGTTTTTTTATCACTCATCTCTCTTTTCTTTTCACTTCCCTCTGCTTTTACCTCTTCGACTGAGCTAATTAAAGCCTTTTCTCTCGATTTTGCCTCGGTCTCTTCCTTTTCCTTTTGAATTTTTCTTTGTTCCTCTTTTTCCAACTCTTCTTTTTCAATTCTCTCCTTATCAATATTTTTTTCTCTCTCCAATTTTTCTTTTTTAAAATCTTTTTTCAAAATCGATTGGTCTACACTAACATGTTCAGGAGATAACGGAACAAGATTGATCTTCTTCCGATTATGTGTGAAGGAGTGTCTATTCGTGACACCATCATGAGATACACACCGATCAAACTGCCATGGACGCCCTAACAACAAATGACTCGTCTGGATAGGGGCAACGTCACATAGCAACACATCTTCATATCTCCCTATTCTAAACGACACTTTCACTTGTTGGCTCACCCATACCCCACCACAATCACTCAAACCTCGTAACTCATATGGGTTAGGATGATCCAATGTAGGTAGTTCTAATCTCTTCACCATTAACGAGCTAGCAATATTGGCACAACTTCCACCGTCAATACTAACACTAACCACCTTGTCACCAACATAACATCTAGAATAGAACACTTGCTCACGTTGAACTACCTTTTTCTCAACTACCCGCTCTTCCATAACTTTCTCTCTCTCCTGTTTTCTCATCTTATCTTCACACGCCTCTACACTAAGCTCATAATTCCTATGACTACCCACATAATTTTTCTCATTTTTTGTCCCGTGATAGTCATTCACCCCTACTCTCTCATTTTTCCTTCTCCTCTCGGAAATCCGAGTTTGTTCGTCTCGCCTCACTTTAATTCTATCAAACCTCTCATTCACATTTTCCATCATTTGCCTCATCTCATTCATAAAAGACCCCATCTCGTTCACCCCATTCCCGTTCGCCATTTTAAATAACAACGATAAAAAAATAAATTCCTCACTTGTGTTTACACTTGTGTGTTTCACTCCAATGGCTTTTACCCCCAAATGATCTCACGCACTCTTGCCTTTTATCACTCAGGAATTCTCTCAGTCAGTCCTTATAGAACGAAAAACTCAACGAAATTAATCCTCAACGAGATCAAGGATAAATCAAACGATTATGGGATAAAATAACGGGCAAGGCTCACAAATAGATAACTCGAAGGAAATGTGAGCAATTAGGATAGCAACTGATATGGCTAGCAATTCAAACACCCAATGATAGTAGAAACGACAAGATAGGAAGCCAATAAAGGGATCAATCAAGGAAAGGATAGACACCAAAAAGTCCAAGTCGAGTCTAAAAGTCTTAAATATTTTTTTTTTAAAGGTCCACGACTTTTACACCCCTGTGAATTATTATTTTTTTCACTCCCAAAAATATCACTGAAGCCAAACAATTTTCAATCTCCAATCTCTGCTTGTCTCTTTTGTTCACACGGTCAAAGTCCCTCTTTTGAAAACAGAACCACACCTTTTTGTCAACAATCCGACATCACGTTTTCCACACACAATATTTCAATCATTTTTTTATTTTTTTTTAAATCAAACCATCAACCATTTCTTTTCTTTTTTTCAATCTCAACGCTTTTTTTTTTCAAAGAACATCAGCAACTTCACTCAAAAACACCAAACAACAGATTCTTTTCTTTTCTTTTCTTTTTTTGTGCCCAACGTGACTTTTTTTTTTTTTGAAAATCACACTGCACCTACAAAAATTTGCCCAAATCAATATCTTGCCAAATATTCAGCCAACCAAATCACACTTTCAACAATTTTGGCTGAATCTTTTTTTTTTTTTTTTGAATCCAGGGTTAAGCGGACCGTCTCTTTTTTTTTGAATTTTTTTTTTTTTGACCGACTCGACATCAGACGGCTCGACGGAAAACAAGAACAAGATCTGAAATTTTTGCAGGGATTCAAGAAAGAATTCAAGAACCCCTTTTTTTCTGACGACGACGACAAAGACGGCGAGACAACGAAAGGGAAAGGTACGGTTTTTTTTTTTTAAGTTGAATTTAGGATAACCTAAATTCAAGATCTGATTTTTGTTTTGACGCGAGA
>JAOWBR010092139.1:0-14613 GCA_028571145.1 Dionaea muscipula
GCATAGTTTCCCAAAATAATTAGGTTGTGCCACAATTATTTTAAATTCATTCCTTGCAGTTCTCTGTCTCATTGCCTTGATACTGTTGTTTAAGTTATCCTTTTTGGTTCAAGAAATTTGGGTCACACTGCTAATGTAGCTTGCCTATCCATTCGTTGAATTAGCAGTTGAAGAAATGGCATGGGTAACATTTTACCTCTGTGTAGGACAATAAGCATAGCTTGCACGTGTAGTTGACAGAAATGCCAACTAAACAGTCTGAAGCTTTGAGAGGAAGCCAGGGAGGAATGGTGAATGAAACCATCTTTTGGTTGAGAAAGCATTAGCAATGGGGATCATACATACAGATGTAGACATTGATACAGTTGAGTTGCTTGAACTCTTCATTTAGCTTGAAGCAACCAATTTAAACAGTTGGACCATTGTCGAGACCTGAAGTCTTGAGTACAATTAAGAATTTGGGAAATAGCTGAGTCCAATGCCATATGTGGATCTATTTTTTGATCTAATTGTGAGTACAATTAAAAACTTTGTCCTGGTTCTGCTAATATAGGCACACAGAAAAGAAAAAGGGTTTTTTTTCTTTGGTTTTGTTTTTGGGATAGGGTGGGCCCGGTGGGGTGTGTAGTTACCTGCTTATCATCATTATCTCGGCCTTTATCTCTCTTGGTGGGGTCAGCCACATGAATCCCTTTACGTCATTTTGAGCGGTTGAGGGCATCTATCATAGTGAGTTACCTGCTCATTATTAAAATGTGGGAAGTCCCTTAGAAAGCACTAGGGTGTGTTTTTGGTCTAGCTTCTTGTGCTGCTTTTATATTTAGAAAAGCAGGGCCATATACTGCCACATTGTGCTTTCGTGCTTCACCTGACAACCATTCAATTTCATGCATTGTCTGCAACTCTAATGTGCATAGAGGAGATAAGTTATAATGAAAAGCAGCAATATGATATTCTTGAGATTAAAAGACAGCAAGATTCTATCACCAAGGAAGGAAAGTAATTATGGTGACAATCTGTATCCAATTTAGTGATTGGTCAAACAATTCAAAATTGTCATCATAGAAAACAAAGGATGCAAGAGCAGTGAGGCTGTCCCAGTGATGGGCAATGAAGTAGAAAAAATGTATTCCCATGGATGTTTCACTTTGTAAGTGTTAAGTGTAGTTGTAGTTAAGTGTAACCCATCAAGGGTATTTTTGACCTTATATTACACTTTATATGTATATTATTTATGGGCATGCTAGGGTTAACCTAGACATTTTTCTCCTCATCTAAGCTTACATGGTATCAGAGCACATGGGTTGAACCACCAGCCACTCACTCTGCCACCACTGCCCAAACCACCAACCATCCACTACCCACTTTGCCCAGACCACCGTCAACCACCACACCACCGTCACCGACCTTCTACCCTCTGCCCAGACCACCAGCGATCTTACCTAGCTGCCCCAGCTTCTGCCAATCACCCCAACCAACTGAAATCGCCAAACCCTAAACCACCGCCACTTAAACCAACAAATACCACTCCATACCTCACCCATTCACCGCACAACCACCATAGGACGCAAGGGAAGCCTGCGTCGCCCACTCCGTTGAAGGCGTTTCACCAACCACCACCAGATGTGCCCCCACGCGCCGCCAGACGCTCCGCGCATGATTGTCACCCGCCACCCCACGCGCCACGTGCCGCCAGATGACCTCTGACCAGAAACTTCCGTTGGCTCCCTTTGTTATGCTAAGTCCATTTTCAGTTTCTATCCCTCTCATTTGCTGGTCTTCTTCGGTTGATGAAGCTTTTGTTATTACTTGGCATTTGAAGTTATGTTCCTACTGCTTCCAAACCTGGATTTGTGTTCTTACTCCTGCAAGTATGCAAGTCAACAATAGCATACAGTCGCGTGCTCCTTGGCCCATGACTTCTCTTGTGACATTCTCTTAAATTATTTGAGCACTATTGTGTTTACTTGATAGCTCCTCCAAGAATGTTATTCTCTGTACGGATTGGAAATCCGATACCTCTTCCATTACTTCGGTTCGTTTGAACTCAAAGAATTTTAGTTATTGGTCGCATGCTATTAAGACCTATTAGAGGGTTATGGATTAGATTATCATCTCGCTGATGATCCTCCACATAAGACTAAGGTTGTCGATGCCTATAAGTCTTGGAAGCAAACTGATGCTCGACTTCGTTTACGTCTTTGGAATAGTATGGAACCTGAGATTGCTATCACTTTTATCCACCAGCCCACTGTTAAACTTTTATGAAGCCAATTGCGTGAGTTGTACTCTGAGGTAGATAATTTACAGTGGACATATGATCTCCATCAGTCCTTTGCTACTATTTATCAGGGTACCTCTTCATTGGAGGCTCACTATGCCAAGTTTCAGATAATTTATGATGAGTTTTCTTTGTGTCAGTCGATGACTGCTCTTGTCAAGACTATGCAGATCCAGTGGGAGCAGATGTTTGTTGCTCGATTTCTGCATAGTTTGAACTCTACTTATGCTCCTGTGCGGTCTCAGCTTTTGGCCGCCAAGGAGTTAGTTTCCCTATTTGAGGCTTTTAGTCGTCTTCGCCAGGCCTCTATTCCTGCCTCGGTTTTTCCACTGGTATCTTCTCCCACCGATCACTCTGCCATAATTGCTTCTAGTCTCTCTTCTGCATATGGTGGATCCTTCGGTAGAGCAGGACGAGGTACTGGCCGCAGTCCTTCTAGTCAGTCATCTCGCAGTTGTGGCCGTGGCAGGGGCTGTGGTAATCTCCTTTGTACTCATTCTCAGGGTACCAATCATACCATTGATCGTTGTTGGGTTCATGGGAAGCCCAAACACATGACTAATTTTGCTACCTTGAATGATTCCTCTCCTCATCAGATTTCTCCACCACCTCCTCATATGGTTTCTATGTTTGAGGAGGAATACCAGCGATACTTGGCTCATTTGATTATGTTTTCTCCCACACCTCCATCTAAGGTTATTTCCGGTGCTTATCATGTCACTTCTGGACGTCCATAGATTATTGATTCTAGTACCACTGATCATATCACTGGTCTTTCACTAGATTTCTCGTCCTATTCGTCTTGCTGATGGCTCGGCTACCTCGGTTGATGGTTTGGGTTCTGTTCATTTCAGCACTTGATTATGGTTTTGATAATTTAGATCCCCGATCTTATCGTTATATCTTCCTGGGGTACTCTCGAACGCAAAAAGGTTATCAATGTTATTCTCTTACCCTTCGCCACGAGTTTGTCTGATGTCACTTTCCATGGGTCTGTTCCATAATTTCCTGGCTCGTTCTTGCTTGAGGCTCCCACTGAGATCTTTTCCGACCTTCTCTCATCACCTATTGTTGATTTTGATTTGTGTCCACCCTCCAAGGTTCCTGTGTAGCTACCGGATACCGCTTCTCCTTCCTTGGAGGTTCCTTCTCCATCTCTGCAGGCTCCTCTTAAGGTCTATACTCGGCGACGCCAGTCATTACCGCCTCCCTATGATCCTGTAGATCCCATTGTCCCCCTGATGGATGATTCTGTGGAGCTTCCTATTGCCCAGCGGAAAGGGGTCCGCAAGTGTACCTCTCGTTCTATTGCTTCTCATGTTTCTTACACAGCTGGCTCCCCAGCTTCGTCATTTTGCTACTTCCGTTTCTAGTATTTCTATCCCCTCCACTATTTAGGAGGCTCTTTCTATGCCTGAGTGGCGGGCTACCATGGAGGCTGAGATGACCGCTTTACATGATAATGACACTTGGGATTTGGTGCCTCTTCCTTCTGGGAAGCACACCGTTGGCTGTCGTTGGGTCTTTGCCATCAAGTTCTATCCTGATGGCACTGTTGAGCGCTATAAGGTGCGACTTGTGGCCAAAGGATTTACTCAGACCTATATGGTTGACTATGAGGAGACTTTCTCTCTTGTGGTTAAGATTGGTTCTGTTCGCATTCTCCTTTCCGTTGCGGCCACATTTCATTGGCTTCTCTTTCAATTAGATGTCAAGAATGCTTTCTTATATGGCGATCATCATGAGAAGCCCCTTGGGTTCCCTGCTCCGGGGGGGAGTGCTCTTATATGTCACCTTCACAAGACACTATATGGCCTTAAGCAGTCTTCCAGGGCTTGGTTTGGAAAATTCAGTAACACCTTGTTACAGTATGGGATGCACCAATGCCAATTTGACTACTCCGTCTTTTTTCTCTCATCCTCTCAAGGGAGAGTTCTCCTTATTGTATATGTTGATGATATTATTATCACTGGGGATGACCAGAGGCTGAAAGTCTTTATTCAGAGACAGTTTCATACCAAAGATTAGGAGAGTTGAGATATTTTTTGGATATTGATGTCTCTTGATCGAAAGATGGGTTTATTAATCTGAATCAAAGGAAATATGTTCTTGATATCCTTGAGGAGACTGGTCTGTTGGGACCAAACCTATAGTTACTCCAATGGATCGAGGGATTAAGTTGTATGTTGATTAGGGGAACCTTATGACGGAACCTGAGAGATATCGTCGCTTGGTTGGGAAGTTGATGTATCTTTGTATCATACGTCCTGATATCACATTTGCTGTGCATTAAGCCAGTTTATGTCAGCCACTCATACTTCACTAGGAAGCTCTCCTAAGGGTGGTGAAGTATTGGAAGAACCATCTTGACTTTGGCTTATGTTATAGAGTACATGGTCATTTTTGTCTTGAGGGATTCATTAACTCTGATTGGGTTAGGGATCCGAATGACAAGACGATCTATCACTTGCTATTGCACCTTTCTTGGAGGTAATCTTGTCTCTTGGAGGAGTAAAAAACAAAACGTTGTCTCTAGATCTAGTGCAAAGGCCGAGTACAGGGCGATGGCATATATCACCTGCGAGTTGACATGGATCTATTCTCTTTTAAGGGAGATTGGATTTACAGTACCATTGTCTCTTTACTTACATTGTGACAATCACGCAGTTATATATATTGTTTCAAATCCAGTCTTTCATGAGAGGACGAAACATATTGAGATTGATCGTCACCATGTTCGAGAGAAAGTGAAGAGTGGTTTCATTGATATACCCTTAGTACAAAGTGATGCTCAACTTGCAGACCTTTTGACTAAACCTTTGTTTTTACCTAGTCTAGAGCTTTTATATAACAAGTTGGGTCTAATTGATATCTATTCTCCAGTTTGAGGGAAAGTGTTGAGTGTAGTTGTAGCTTAGTGTAACCCATCAAGGGTATTTTTAACCTTGTACTACACTATATATATAGAATTAGTTTCAAATAAGGATGCTCTCTTTAGAATAGTAAGAGTGGACTTTTGTGGGCCATTGGATTTGGGAGATCAAAGACTGAGATTAAGTACTGTTGGTAGTGGGTGAATAGTGAGACAGTGCACTGTTCATTTGAGATTGAATCATGGCTTTGATTTGTAGATCCAATGGCCCAAAAAAGTCCACTTTACTATTGAAAAAAGGATGTCCGCATTTGAAGGGGACTGTATATATACCGTGAGTCTCTATTGAGGGCTTCCGTTTTTTTCCATGTTTGTGGACTCCACACAACTCTTAGATTTGAAAAAATCAAAGACCCAGATTAAAAAGGAAGCGGTTGGAAAATGAGCCCCACTACTATGTAATCTGGGTCTTTGATTTTTTCAAATCTAAGGGCTGTGTGGAGTCCACAAACATGGAAAAAAACGAAAGTCCTCAATGGAGATTCACTGTGTGTATATATATATATATATATATGATTTATGGGTGTGCTAGAGTTAACCTGGACATTTTTCTCCTCATCTAAGCTTACAGTAACCTTCCATGCACTACAAGCTGATAAGAACTATGAAATGTATTAACTCTATATTTGTAGGGGATATAAATTTCATAAGAGCATAAATAGGTTGCGGAATTGGAACTTTGAACTAGTTATTCTTCTGAATTGGTCATGCCAATCTTAAAAATGATCATAGATGCAGATGATGTGGGCTGCTGATTTTGATGAATCCCTGGCTTGGAATTTACAAAGCAAGTGTCTGGAACCATTAATGCTGCAACTTCCGGAGGATCCGGTCACAGACATGGTTGATGAAAACAAGGAGATTGATGATGGTTGCTGGAAAGCTGGATCACAAGGAAGTCATGCAAATGCAACCACAGAATCTGAGAAATCTTGCATGAGATCAACAGGATTAAGCCGTTCGTTTTGTGGGCTAACAAGGAGCTTCTGGTCACGTCATGGTCGAATGCAAACAAGAACAGGATCTTCATCCACGAAGAATGAGGAAGATGAATTACCTGTGTTTTGTGTGGCAGCAATTCTAATCTTGAACCGCCATAAAATCATCAGAGCTGCAAATTCTATTGATGATCTGATAAAGGTAAGTGTATCATGCTAACTCCTTGCTCATGATGTAACCTGGGATGAAATTCATACCAGTTACTTGTTAGTTACATTTATCAAGGGTTCTTTCATAATTATGCTTGTGCTGTAGGAATGTGAGTGTGAAAATTTCTAGATGTGCCTTGAGAACTTGAAAGCTGTTTTTATTTTGTTTTCGTTTTTCCTTTTCTTGCATTCCTTATTTTAACATGCAAATTTTGTTAATATCAGTCCTGATATGTGCATTGACATCTTACTTTGACATGGTTTTGTGGTTTACCACCTTATTTTTCAGATTTGTATTTGTTTAAATTCTAAGGCTTCCTATAATCTTATGTTTTGTTTTATTAGAGTCTAGGGCTCCCACCATTCAACCCTAAATGTCTCAGGAAAACACCTCCCCCCCACCCCACCCTGTCGTCAATGTCTCCTTTTTCCACCTATAGAACTAGCTTTTTGCAGTCATAATCTTTTTCTGGGATTCCCAAGGTCAAATCAAGAATTCAAAATTCTCCTTCCCTTTTCTTTTCTGCGGAGACTTCTCTTTTGTTAACAGTATTTCCTGCTTGTTATCCAAAAGATGGGACGGGGACTTCAATCCTTGCCTGCAAGGGCCATGTTCTTCCAATCACCATCATCACTCTTACATTAACCTTTCTTCTTACCCTCAAACACAGCACTGGCGATGACTGCAATGATGGTTACTCACTCTGTTGATAATTTTCAACCCCTTCCTTACCTTTGATATCACTCTACCTCTTTTCTGCATCGGGTATCACTCTACCTATTTTCTCTGTTTTTTTTGTTTCTTTAATCTCCATTTTAATTTTTCCTCTCAAATGTTGTCCTTGATTTCAACTAATGCAATGACTCAATGAGTGACTTCTCCCCTACAAGTTGCATATGTGGGAGTTACTTCCCACTTGTAGTTTACCCATCTCCGTTCTTTTCTTTGTTGCTCCCATTCCTCGAAACTATGGTTAAGATTCACAACCATTTCCTGGGCATTCTACATGCTTGATCTTTTGGTAGGATGGACTTCTTGACATATGTGGTACCAAAGTAGGTGCAAACCAAGTGGTTCAGAGTTAAGAATCCCTTTCCCATTTATTCAACACACGGTGAGAGGAGTGTTGTGCATGATCCACATTTCAAGCCAATCCCCTTGGTGGTTGTATAGAGAAACAAAACCACTTCTTGGCCTTCCATTTTAAGTTTGAGCTTTTGGCAGGAGTAGACCCTTTGGTAGAATTCTAAATATATTGCTTGGTTCATCCAAGATATAAGTCTGAGAATATTTTTGGAGTCCCTTATTGGGCATTGTGTCTTTAATAGGGTTCCCCATCTATTTCGGTCACCGAGTGTATGTTAATACAGAGTTGAGCACCAGGGTTGTTTCTCATAACGGGGTTCATTTTCCATCACAGCCGGGACTTGGCTTATGCTTCCTTCTCCATGATCCTCCAGATGCTCTACCTACCTTCTCAATGGCCTTCTTCCAAATCCTTCTGTGTCAGTAATGATGCGTAATTGAAGGAAAACTAGCCCCAGCATAAGTCGGCAAATTGTGTTGAACTTTCTGAAATTCCTTGGAGATGGTCCTAACAAGCTCCATTAGTGGCTCCATGGCTAAACAACATGAGCAGCGCCTTATATATTGATGATGCAAACAATAATGAGAAAGGAAGGCTTTGAGGTGGCCTCTTTTATGGGTTGCACTTATATCAGCATAGGTGGTGTGCCCTAATGCAACATAGATTGGAAACGGAGTGTATCTCAACTTTATAATTTTACCTTAATGGTTGTATTTGGTATTTCATCATCAAGAGATTTCTTCCAGCTCATTAAGACCAAAGACCCCCACCATTCAACTTGAACAAAAGGGTTCATACTTGTTGCCCTGAATTCCATTCTCTCATTGCTAGGTCTTTTTTATGCATATGTTCAACAAGGGATCACTAGGTATGTTTTACCGTACCTATCAATCTACAGTGAGTAGATGGTTGGTTAATTTCCTCCTAGTCAACCATGCAGCTGCTTATGCACTGAAGGGCGAGGAACAAAATAATACTACCAAAATTTCTTCAGTAAGGAAATAGTTCTAGACACTATCCTTGTCTAGTGACTGAGAAGATTCCTTTGAAAGTGCTACACTCTTGAGGTTACTCCATAAGGAATTAGCAAGAATTGAGAACAAAGGCAAGGATGATGGACTGGGTTTTGAAATTTAGGATGTAAATGCGGGCGATACCTTCCTCATAGTAAGACAATTAGGTTGCGGGTGACTGATATGACTGGACAAGTACTAAACTGCCATGGAAAGATGAGCAATGCCGTGTGAGGTAGGTGGCTCCAAACATGATTAACATATGGGCAAAGCTATTTCAGTCATATCCAGAGGAGATTCGGGAAAAGAGTGGAAAAGAGCCCTGTAAAGATTGTCTGGGATTTCCTTGCGCTTCATCATCAATCTGCGCACCCTAATCTACAGTGTCCTAACACTTTTGAGGTCTAACAGGCACTACCACTTGGGCACTGATGACTTCCTCTTTTCCAAGTTATAACATGAACAGACTGAAACAACCGCTAGACACACAGTCATTCTACCTATGAACGGTTCCACCTGTAGTCTTAAGTCACTTTGCTTTTTTTTTTTGCCCCAGATTTTTATGCATTTGTCTTACTTTCTTTGACTATTTCTTTTTTCGTATGCGTTGCACTTGTCATTAATATTCCAGGGACAGACTATTTATACTCCATTCTAAACTCTGTTTTTTTCTGGAATGTTTTGAGATGATCCGAAATGGTGGATGCGTTTAAAATGTGTTTTAAATGGTGTATGAAAAAAATCATCGAAAAAAAATATTGGGAAGGGCTCCATCCGGATGTTTTTCGGGCCGATTTTGACACTATATTACACCTATTTGATCCGAAATGATTTGAGACGATATGAACCGTTGGATGTGTTCAAAATGTATTTTTAAGAGTGTACAAGAAACCCTACCGGAACCTAAGAGGTTAATGCATTAACCTCAAGAAGAAAAAACGTCGAAAAAATAAAAACCCTATAGAAACTCGAATATATTTGGATACAATCAACCTTACCGGAGTCTGAGAGGTTAATGCAATTATTTTTAGGATATTTTAAACACATACAACGGTTCGGATCACCTCAAATCATTTCAGATCCGATAGGTGTAATACAGTGTCGAAATCGGCCCAAATCGCCCCAAAAAACGTATGGAGCCCTTCCTGATATTTTTTTTCGACGATTTTTTTCATACACTTTTAAAAATACATTTTAAACGCATCCACGGCTTCGGATCATCTCAAAACATTCCATAAAAAAGTGGAGTTTAAAATGGAGTTTAATTATCCCCTCCGAATATTCTATATATATATATATTATATATATTATATATATTATATATATATATTATATTACTAGTGGTTTAAACTATTTTTATTAAATACACTTCCAATATATTTTATGCAGTAAAAGTACAGTAAGAAGAATAATGCCAAAAGTTTAACTTATGTCCTCATGGATTTTTGAAAATTCAAGCCAAAGAGTCGATTAAAATATATTATAGCCAAACAAAATTTTCGAGAAGGCAAATTCTTTTGAAGCATAATAATATAGTGGATTACGATTACACCATATGAAATATTGGCATATAACATAAAATAGACTTGAAATATAAGAGAGACAACTTTTATTTCTTTTTGATCATGCAATGATGCTGGTGTAATAGGAAATCGGAAGCTTATTTATGATCATAATCATGGAGTAGTGATGACATTTAATGTACAAGATATGATTTTGGTAAATAGGCATAAGAAGAAGGATAGTTCAGGGAAGTCAAAAGATTTCCTAATTGTATTTTTGTATGTAGTATAGGTTATGGATAATATTAAGTTTTGTCTGATTTGAAGTTCAGAAATTCGGAATCCTAAAATCCATCATTGTGCTTGTGATCCTTGCGTATGGAAGTGCGCTGCTTGCACATTCTACTTTTTGCTGGGCCCCACGGGAGTGGGGGTCCAGTCTAGGCTGCAAGTTATAAATTATTTCATCCCATATTAGAGCTGAAGTATTGATGAAGCAATAACAACTCAATGCTATATGTTCATGTTTAAGCTGAATGATAGCATTTCATTCAAAATATCTCATGATCTATCCATCAGACTGATATTTCTGTTTGTGTATTGAACTCTGTCTTCTTGTAGATATTTAATGATAATTTGCTGAAGATCAAAGTGAAAAGAAGCATAAGAACTGCCATCAAACTTCGTCAGAAGTATGCGTATAAGGTTTGCTTGCTTCCTGTCAGTTCCCACTCTTCTGATTATGCTTTGTCGATTTATTTATTGTCACAATCCCTGCACGTCATCACCAGCTTCCTCTACATTGAAAATTTAACTTATCACTATTATGTATCAAATAAATAGTGAACTATTCATAGTACCTGGAACTCGGAGCCTGTCTTCTTGAAACCACTTCTCTACTTCTATAAGCTGAAGTTCAGCGAAATGGTGCACCCCTCGCAAACTTTCGACTTCTCTTGCATGCCATAGAAGCTGAAAGGTGCCTTTTGCTTAAGCTTGGACTAATTTTTTTTTTTCTTTTTTCCCAATTATTTGCACTTAAAGCATGCGGGACTGCTATGGTTTTGAACCTCAGATTTCACCCTCATCTCAAGTGCCGCAGCACTGATCAATGGCTTTTGTTATTTCCCAGTGTTCTCACTGCTTGAATAGCTTTGTGGCATTTGCTCATATGTGTGTAGAGCTTCACTAAGCCTCCCAATTTAATGTCAGTCATAAAAATCAGGGACTGAACTCCTTGTGATGTAATGGCCGTTCAAGTAGCTATTTGATTTCAAGAAGTCCATTGCTGCCCCTCATTACCTGACTAATGAACAGAAGATCTACATACCCTTTAGAGGTTTTCGCTCCTTAAACTACCCTTAACTTACTGGCCATTTAGAAGTTTCTGCCTGATATGAATTGCTTCTTCTGCAGCCTTCTGTTGTGTCTTTCAACTTTTTTCATTGTGGAGTGGGAACATTGGTGTCAAGCACAATGTGCCTGTTCATGATACCTTTCAATTAAACAGTGTGCAAAGTTAATTTTTTCAAATCTAAAAAGGTTTGTTGACTCCTACATATTTGCTAGAACTAATGGGGGTGTAGATGGTGCCCGAAAGTATATCTTATCATGTTGTTGAGTAATCCCATGAGTGATGACAAATATCCAAGTGATAAAAAGGAGGTAAGTAGGTGATAAATGTACCACAAGATTTCCTCTTTGTGAAAATGAGTTCAGTAGCACAAGATTGATCCCATCTTTAACGGTCTAGGGTCATCTATGCTTGGCTTATATAGTTAATAAGGTAAATTGTGGTTTATTTTACAGGGTATAATAATCTGTCTGTTATAACTATATATGTGAGATACACACCCTAGATTGGGTACGCTTCCTATCACCTATATGGTATTACCGTATTAGAGCCACTACTACACAGCTCTGTCATCTTCGATGGCTTCTAATCCAATGACTAATTCAATCTTCTCTGCCTTCATCTACCTCTGTTGTTGGCAGTGAACTATCTGCCACACATCTCGTCTACTGCCTAGTACTCCAAGTCATCTACCTGGTTTCTCTCTTGGTTCGCATATCGATGTGCATGTTGTTGGCAAATCAATGTCTAGCTGCCTATATCCCCAACCCGATTCAGCTTTCTTCTGCCGACTACTCCCTTCTTACCTGCTATGCTTGCTTCTGACTTCCCCCTCCTCTCTTCCGTCGATCATATCTCACAACTTGTATCTATCATTTGAAGAAAAACTTTAGGAAGTCGGCTGATCAGGTGATTACAACCTTGTTGGTCGTGATCTTATCACCTTCGGTGATGCTTCCTTGCCCACATCGCCTGAATATGTCTGTGATCATCTTGGTCTGCCGGTTTCTAGTCCATTGCATCACCAGTCCGTTTGATTTGATCAACGATCACTACAAATCTATCTAGTGGTCTAACTAGATGTCTATGAACTTTCCACATCCACTTCTCCTGATATGTGGCTTGTACGTAAGTGAAGATTTTTGAGACATTGTTCCATGTCCGTCTTAATGCTGAGGGTACTTCAACTGACTTGGCTTGGGCCTTAGTGAAAGTGAAGTGGTGGGCCTACCAGTCGAAGAGATGGAACTAAAGAGATTCAGCCCTGAATGAAACCTAACATAACAATCAATAGTCACTCTTACTACCTTTCCTAGAAGAGAAAGCAATCAGTGATTGAATCAATTCCTAAAACATCTTTGCTAGAAAGGTCAGTCGTTTGGTTCTTAGGAAGGAAAGACTTTTTCATCAATTCTGTATAAATTTCGATATGAAACCGAAATAGTTACTTTACAGAAAATGCTAACGATTGGAAGAAATGTCCAAGAGCTTTGTGCACAGGTACAAACTTGGTGTATTCAGTCTTCACATGGAGGTTCTAATTCTACCACATATGTTTGTTTGGTTGAGTGAATGAATTCTCTTTGCCTATGCAAGATACTATCTGATTAATAGCTCGATTTTTGAAATAACTAGTTTGAAGCTTGTGTTGGTGGCTCACTGGCTTGTTTGGAAATGCATCATAGTAGATTGGCTCTTTTATGGGTTCTTTATTCATTCTTTGGACTCCCAAAATGTGTGCGTATTTCGTGGGATGTAAACTTTCCTTCTAATCCTCGACTCTTGTTAATCCAGCGGAACAAAAACCGCACGTCAGCATCTTGGGATGACTATGGTGATTAAATTTTGAAGTGAAGCTGAGCCATAATAGTTTTTTGCTGCAAATCTTCTTGTTGGTTTTGGCATTGTCCCCCCCTCACATTGGTATTCAGAAGGTTTCTCCACATTGGGGATTGGAACACAAGTGGTGGTGCAATATATATGAATCATTGTCTTGCAATTTTGTTCCGTCACATCCACAGCTGAAAGGTGAGTTAAATCTCGTTCAGCGCCCATCTTTAAGTTATAATCCTCTAATCTTTATGCAAGAAGTGTAAATACAATTTGTATCTGTCGCATTATGTGCTTGCAAAAATTGCAAAATTGCACTAGTCGGGGAGGACTTGGGCACCGGGGACTGCCCTTTTTAGACTTGCCTCACAGTAGTTAGTTTCTAAAAGGCCATCCTCTGGAAGTTAATTTTTGGTTTAATAATCGCCAAAAGTCATGTTTGGTAAAAATGTTTTAGGATTTTCATACAAGATTATCAGTAGAAGATATTAAAGTTCCACAAATATGGAAGAAACTTAAGTACTATTCCTGTTAAGGTGAAGTAGGGAATAACCACGAAGCCACTACATGTCTTTTTTAACACACAAGTGGTTACCAGTTTCAGCATACACAGGTCTCCTTGTTTGCTTGTAAGGTCACCACCTGTTTGGATTGAGGGAAAGGGAGCGGGGAGGGGAGGGGAATGAAAGTTAACCTCGTTTAGTAATTGGTGTTGAAATTTTGAAGTTTCACTTTCTCCTTCATTCCCCATCAAAGGTGGTTAAGAATTGATGGTAAAATTATTAGTTGTGGGTAAAGAATTGTACCCCCATTTACCACCTGTTTTTTTTTTTTTAACCAAAATGAGGTGAATTGTTCCATTTCCCTCCCTTTCTCATCATTTAACCTCAGACTAGTTATGGCATATCTATCCTTGTGACTTATAGGCATTGACTTCCTTCCTCCCACCTAATCTACGGATTAGATCAGGACAATATGTGTTAGATAGTCGACAGCCAACACATTATATTTATCGGACCTTCCGTCACCGTGTATGTATTCTACGGATAGAAGGCCGTGAGGATGATGATGATAATCTCTTATAATGTATGAGTTTTTCTTAGGGATGGCAATGGGTCGGTTCGGTTCGGTTCGGGTATTATCAAAACCATACCCGAAATCAAAAACTAAAACCAAAACCATAACCGAACCATTACCCGTTCGGGTCGGTTCGGGTATTACCCGAACGGTTTTTGGGTAATCCGTTACCCAAACGGGTAACCGTTTTCAAAAATAAAAAAAAACTGGAATGCCTAAAAAATGAGAAACTTACAGGAAACAAGTGAAAATACCCAAACAAGTGAAAAAATGTGGAAAAAAAAAACGTGAAATTTGCAACAAAGAAAACAAGTAAAAAAAAAAAAGTGAAACTTACAGTAAAACAAACAAGTGAAAAGAAAATGTGAAACTTATAGCAAAAAAAAAA
>JAOWBR010092250.1:0-14611 GCA_028571145.1 Dionaea muscipula
GAAAGTAACCTTGAAAAGTGGAGAAAATATGGAGAATCTGGAACTGGAATACAACAGCTTGTCCAGGTCAGCAAGGCGGGGCGACAGGTAGCTGTGGCGTCAACCCTTTATGGCGTCAAGCAAGAATAGCCTCGTCATGATCTCTCAGTAGCTGAGCGTCGCCATGGCGTCAAGGTCATCTATCTTGAGAAGGACGTCTCCAACATAAGATAGGACACCATGGTTCATCTTCTAAACATTAAATAAGACCTTGGATCAATCAGGACTTCAAGTGTGAATCGTGGATAAGGAGATAAAGCCAACTGTCGCCACTGCTGTGGAAGTGGATACCAGCGCCATTGAAGTTGGGGCGACAGCTTTTCCTCCAGGAAGTACAAGAGATTCGATGGATGATTTGACCACATGGATACCTTCAATTGATCAAATGATCATAATTGGAACTCGGATCATCATCGTTGAATTCTTGGTTTGTAAGTTAGGACAAGGTGGCGCCACGGCTTGGTGAGACCAATCAGCTCCGTGGCGTCAGGTTCCTCTCCAGAGCATTTCCTTTGTTGAATGGATGTCATGGCCCCACAGAATGTTAACTTACGTTGAATAAGGGCCATAGGTACCGGAGATGTCAAGGTTGAGTTCTTGAATCTTGGGTTAAAGGAGACTGTCGCCATGCTTCAGTAGAGCTTGAAAGCTTCATGGCGTCAGTTGAATGAATAGAGAGATTCTGAACTCCTCTAGACTTCTTACTTGATGGGCCATCTTGGAGGGTTATTTAAGACATAATGGAAGTCTTGTCTTCAGGATCATTCTTCTAGAAAACGGATGGCGCCATGTCCCAAGTTAAGGTGCTTTTCCACCCTTTGCTCTAGTGATGGCGTCAACTTGTCTAAATTCCTCCAACTGATGTAAATCCTGAGAAATATTAGAAAAGAGGCATAGATCACACCATAATAAGATGAAATAAGGGACTTAGCATAAGTAAAAGGGTAAGGTAATGTAGCCATTTCACGGCTACATCAGTCACCGTATTAAGGACTGCGGGATTCAGCCCGCATAATGAGATAGGAGGCAGTTCTCAGCCCGCGAATGCAGAGGATAGCCCACGACCAGCGGCACTCAACTCTCTAGAGACTGTGGGAGTTAACCCACATGTGGATAGTAAGGAGGTCGTTGGCGACCTGCGACCAGTTGACCATGAGGTCGCCGGGGGTCCGCGACCTGAAGACCAGTTGACCATAAGATCACTCAGTGAACGATTATATCGTTTATCCGAGCTTCTGATTGGCTTTGTCACAATACAACCTGCACAGCCCGCACGAATTGAGGATCCACCTCCTACCTTTACAGCTGCAGAACAGCGTGAGGCCAGGGGAGATTGTCAGTCCGCTGAGACCGCGGTCATCTAGCCCGCCAACCATTCTGAGGCGGAGAACAGAGCACTGCAAAGGAGAGTGTACAATGAGCGTCTCTACCCAACAGATCCTCTATCTTTAGAAATCCATCTGCACCGGATGCCGGCTAACTTTCGGATGCCGACTTTTGATTTATATGATGGATCCACAGATCCGGAGGACCATCTCACAAACTTCATCAGCAAGATGCAACTTTACAACTTTGATGATGCCATCCTTTGTCGCTCATTCCCTACCACGTTAAAGGGTTCAGCACGGCGATGGTTTAGCACTTTGTGGCCAGGGACGATCTTCAACTTTGTTCAGTTGGGTCAGGCCTTTCAGTCACACTTTGCCAGCTCTTCGATAACAAGGAACGCATAACCAAGCCTATTTCAGATAGTGCAAAGTCCGAGTGAGTCTCTACGAGATTTATGGCTCGATTCAATGAGGCGTATATCTCAATTCCAGGAATCCACGGGGATATTTCCACCGCAGCAGTCATCCATGGGGTGCAACAGGAAAAGTTTTTTGACAGCATCTTCCTTGACGTCCCTAACTCTTACTACGAGTTATTGGATCGGGTACGGAAGTTTATAAGGCCTGAGGACTTGACACAGGGCAAGGCTGACTTATCTCGCTCAACTCCTCAGGTGTATCCCTCCACTTCTGAAGGAAAGGAAGGAAAGAAGAACAGAGAGCACTCCACAACGGTCAATGCAGAGGGGCAGGGGGGTTCATCTTCTTCAACTCCTCCGAAGTATAAGTTCCAGCCTCAGTTCACCAATTATGCCCCACTTACGTCCACCAGGGAGCAAATCCTTTTAGCGAAGCGTGCCCAACTTAGGGATCCATCCAGGCTAACCACTCCTGCGGCAACCCGAAACAAGAGTAAATGGTGTCTCTTCCACAAGGATCATGGGCACGGCACCGAGAAGTGTTGGGATTTGCGTGATCAAATTAAGACCTTAATACGCCAAGGAAGCCTGAGGCAGTATGTCGAAGGCGACAAAGAAGGGCGACAGTCCTCGGGAAACAAACGAGGGCGAGGTGACAGAAGCCCTAGCCCCGACGACGTGAAGCCCGATATGGGTGATGTGAGAGGTCGCGGGAAAAAGCATAACGACCTCGCAACAGTTAATTAGCTTTTGAGTTAACACTTTTTGTATGCACTGTTTGTATGCAACTCGGAGTTTTTATGAGCAAACTTATAAGTGTTCATCACTTTATTTGCTATGAATGATATGAATGAAGATCTTTTATCCTAGGTATGTGGATGGACAAATGCAAAGTATGTAACGTTATTTGTACTCATGCGCGTGCCAGCACCTCCTAATCAAAGCGTCAGCCCGAAAATATAATGAACAGGCGAGTTAGGCCTGCGAACAGCGGTCTTCGGGGAGTAAGACCTATGGACATCCATGTTACGAGGAATAAGACCTACGGGCATCCATGTTATGAGGAATAAGACCTACGGGCATCCATGTTACGAGGAGTAAGACCTACGGGCATCTATATTGCGAGGATTGAGACCTACGGGCATCCCCTTTTGTTACTACCTTGGAGTAAGACCTACGAGCATCCATATTATATCCAGGTACAGCGTAAGACCCACGGGCGTCTAACGTCAGCAGGTCGTACGCGACACGTATATATCGACTCCTTCGTAAGCTCCAGGCAATATTTTTAGATATTACATAGAGCTGGGGGGTTATTGATAACAGGGTAAAAATACTCTATTTTTATAATATAACTTGGCTTTTCAGGTACGATAGGCTAATCGTGGACCAAAAGGTCCAGAAAGCCTAGGAGAGGCAGTAGGCCCAAAGGAACAACAGGGAAGAAGAAGTTGCGGGTGGGCCCCGCAGGTCGCAACCCGCAACCCGCGAGTCACCAGGGTGGGCCCCACAAGCCAGGGGTGGGTCCCACAGGACCGGGGTCCTCAGCTCGCAGGTGGGTCCCGCTGCCTGACACGTGGCTCCATCAGATGAGAGATCGCGGGTGGGTTCCTTGCCTAGCTGCCACCCGGGGCAGGACGCCTAGATCGTAGAGTACCGGTACTTATGCGCATTGTTTATCGAGGCTTTACTCTACTCATGCTCGATTGTTCACATGTATGATTTTACACTGGTTTTGACATGCCATATAGTCGGTCTGATTTTATGATTATTGATGTCTCTCTATCTTCTACTTTCTACCTAGTGTTTGTAGTGGCCCCTTTAGGGTCCGGGTATCCGCACGCGGGACCATGTCTCGGTGAGTCACGGATATTCGGTACCTCCCTTACGTTTGACTCGGCCACTACATTCACTTAGCCATTTCTAGCCTTATGTTCATTTCATAAATATGCCATTTGATATATCTGTTTCTAACCCCGTGTACCCCCAATTGAACATTTGGCACAGGTGAGCGAGCTGAAGGATAGAAGGATGCCGGCGGGACAGACGAGCCTCTTAGGATCTTATCTCTTCTTTCATCATGCATCTTTTTATGGTTACGTTTCCATTTATGCATCTTTTGGATTGTTGGGACTTTCGGATTGTTTAGACTCTTTAGAATGTTAGACCGTTTTGAACTGTTGATGGCCCTTTAGACTTTGATTGTTGATACCCTTGATGGGTTTTGGGATTCCTTTTTCCCCTGCGTGGGTTTGGGGTGGCTCCCGTATGTGGGACTTGATCTTGGATTTCCCTTCGTGGGTTTGATCTTCCTTTTGCTTGATTAGTCTACCATCTCTGATTTTAGTGACATTTTGGCTTTCCGTTGACTTAGGTTTTGGTTTAAGCTTACGTGGCACGTGGATGACCTCCACGGGTCACGTGCCAGTCGCACCCAGGTTGGGGTGTGACATTGATCGTTCCCGAAGGCAGATAATATAACCATTCTTTTTTCTTTCCTAGAAAGATAAAACGGAAAGGCTCTAAGTTTGGTCTGCTCCACCGTGGCTGCCTGTGGCTTGCAATTGGTACACACGACATGAAATTCTGTAAGGTATTGGTAAGGATCGTCTCCACTGAGCCCTTCAAACTTTGGAAGCAAATTAATCAGTCCGGATTTAAGCTCAAAATCTTCATCCTCATCAGGGTTGTTAATGCATAATGGTTGCAAGGCCATTTGAGGCCTTCCTAAGTCCTTGAGAGTTCGGTTTGCATTGTTGTTAACTGCCATTGGAATGTATGAATGAACTTACTAAAATTTAGAATATTCAGAATCGGATTCGGAATAAGATGCAGCTAACTCCAAATCAGTGGGCAGATCATAATCCGATTCCTCCTTGATATCCAGATATCCTTACTGAGTCAATAATCTGGTTCTAAATCTAGTCAAACGACTAGTAAAGCCCATGCACTCAGCAAGGCTATTCAAGTAAGCTCAAATAAAAATGAAAACAAAAACAACACATCAAGTATATAAGGCTAAAAATCACAATCATAAATCCCCGGCAACGGTGCCAAAATTTGATCACTCCTCAAAACTCGTCGTTAGAAGTAAGGAGTAATGCTATATATAGAAGAATGAAGTGTTTCCCAAGACTTGAACTACAATTACGTAATAAATGGCAAGTAAGGGTGTCAAACCACAGAGACTTATAGTGTGAAATTCTAGCCAATCCAACCTGAAATGTAGTTGAATAACAAAAAGGTCGAGGGGTGTTTGAAGTCGGTAAAACAGGTAAATGGGTATCGGAAAGTAGATATCAAACAAGGATAAATATAACTAATGTGGCAATCAAGTCAAATCACCCTAATTCGGTAATACCGAATCCGAACAATTTGTGAGAATAGTCAGATTTGAATCTCAGACTTCTATTCCCATTACAGGTGTGTCGGTAAAAGTCAAGAATAAGATTCGGTCCTGTTTGGTCAGAGTTTGGTCCACTTCTTCCAAATCAGAAGTCTCAAATTATCCTAAGGAATCGGTCACCTTAGAATTTCTAAGCCAGGACAGGTGAGTATCATGCTTATCAAGCAGACTCAACCAGTTATCATCAAAAGAGACGACCAAATCACTTAGACGAACAACAAGGGAAAATCGATTAAATAGGAAATTTTCTGTGCACTCGAGATGAACTTAATCATCAAATCTTAATCTGATTATACCTAACCTTAAATCATAAGGTTGAAGGCGCACAGTCAAGAATTCCCAACTTAGGCTTGGTCTAGCTCAACTAATCAGGAAATCAAGCACAGCACACAGAGAACTCCCTGAATCAAAGTCTTAAAGCATGAAGTCAATTACCTTACTAGTAACGAAAATGAGAAATGAGTTAAGAATCTCAGAACACTAATCTTCGATTGTCGGATCCGGTCACCGTCCTATCTAGATAATGCTCCAAAAGAATCCCTCAAAGAGGAGCTCTGCTCGATCCGCAAGAACTCAACCTCTTTTTACTCAAATTCGTTCATGAGAATTTATCGGATCTGCTTTTGATCTTCACTAAAGAAATGAATTATGACTTGAATTCCCAATCAACGAGATTAACTAGAACTCAAGAAATGAATCACAGTAATGGCAACAATGATCAAGTGGTATAAATTCCAATTCTCATTGAAACATTGAAGAACAGGTTCAGAGTATGTGAGGAGGAAGATGAACTGAATACACAATAGCTATAGGTCTACGAGAATGCAAAGACACTTTACAATTCAGTTTGAATCCTATTTATAGATGAATTTACAATCCACATGTCCATGTGAGTTGGTAGAAGTTTGTTGAGCGATCCTCCAATCAAATGCTTGAATGAAATCAATGGTCCAGATTGACTCAGATCCAACTGCCTAATTTTTTTTATTGGATCAGAATTATGTCAACTTGTTGCCCATACTCTTCTGGATTCTTTGTTTAGGGATCGTTACTCACTGAGTTAGAAAATCCAAAGTGATCAGGTGACATACTGAATTCGGAAATCCCGAACTCCTTGAGTTCGGTATTCCGGGGTCTTGAGTCAACGAAGTCATGACAAAACAGAGTTGGCATCTCGACTCCCTTGATTCATGTCCTGGAGTCAACCTTGCTCATAGTTTGTGGTGTCATACCCTGAGTTCGGTATTTGATGTATAGAAGACTTCCTCCTAGTCCGTGGTGTCGTACGCGGAGATTCTTCATGGAACTAAGGATGCCGATAATACTGACTTCGGCCAAATTCTTACCGAACTCACTTAAACCTGAAATCATCACTTTTTCTACCAAGTACTCCCTAGGACCGGTTAGATCAAATAAGAATCAATTGTGCTCTAAATAGCATGAGCAAAGGATTAGATAAAGAGAATTAAGCATGGAATTAGTGCACAAGAATGCACTAATCAATTGTCCTGAGAAAAATGTGTGCTTACCTCCCTCTGACCCATCTCACTTCTTGGTTGCATGTTGTTCCATGCTTTCCGAGTCAAACGATTCTTGGATTATTTATTTAGAGGCCACGCAGTACATGACTAAGGATGGGTTAGCTTACGTAGAGTTTCGACGGATACCAGCTAGGAGTAGGAAGATATTTATGGAAAACAACACATCATTAGATGCGCTTAGAATATGCACATGCAAGTTAGACTTGCGAGGTAGCCAGACACTCTACTTATATAATGTGTTGTATGCACTTGGAATCCGTCGGAATCTAGTTTCTGTAGTTTCTCTTCTTAGTTTGGGTTTTAGATTTCTATTTAATAACAATAGCTTTGTACTGTCTTTAGATAATCTTGTCTATGGTTATGGTTTTTTTAGAGATAATTTTATTATGTTGTTTGTTATTTCCTACTTGAGTAATAATATCTCTACAAGTTATCTTTCTCATGATGCCTGTGTTGATAATGATACTGATAGAGATAGCATTATGTGGCATGTTAGACTAGGTCACGTTAGTTCTGACAGGATGAATAAGTTAGCAAAATAGAGTTTTCTAGGACCCACTGCTAAAGTGGTTTTACCTACCTGTGAACCTTACCTTAGTGGAAAAGTGACTAGAAAATCATTTGGAAAAGCTAAGTGGGCTTTAACTCCTCTAGAATTGATTCATTCTGATGTGTGTGGACCATTGAATGTAAAAGCTAGAAATGATTCTCGTTATTTCATCACGTTTATAGATAATTATACTCGATTTGGTCATGCCTATTTAATATCACATAAGTCAGAAGCATTGGATTGCTTTAGACGATATGTAACCCTAGTTGAGAACCAGTTAGACAAGAGCATCAAGATGCTTAGAACCGATCGAGGTCGAGAGTATCTAGCTCAATAGTTCAGGGAACCATGTAATGAAAAGGGAATAGCTAGGCAGCTGACCATTCCTCATACTCTGCAACAAAATAGAGTTGTAGAAAGGAGGAATAGGACCCTTATGAACATGGTTAGATCCATGATGGCGTAGGCGAACCTCCCTCTCTCCTATTGCGGAGATGCGCTTCTGACTACAACGTGTCTGTACCCTCTACTCCTTATGAACTCTCGATAGACAGGAAGCCTAGCCTAGAACACTTGCGAGCTTGGGGCTCTGCAACTTATGTTCATATGGATTCTCACCGTCATAGAAAACTAGGCCAAAGAGGTAAGAAGTATGTCTTTATCAGAAATCCAGAGTCTTCTAAGGGCTATGTTTTCATGGGTGAAGATGATAGTGGTAGGGTAACTGAGATTGAGTCTCGTGATACCACTTTCTTAGAAAATGACTTCCCCAATTTAGGATGTGCTACCAAAGACTTTCGTTTCTACGAGATTGAAGGTCTAGAGAATGACTCCAGTGACCCTGTGACGAAGAGGGGACTAGTTCAATTCCTCCCAGGGACAGTGGGAATGACATTCTGAGAGGACAACTCGCTGAGAAGTTACATCCTATTGAAAGCCAACCAACCATGCAGAAGCGTACGAGGTATGGTTCCTCGTCGATATTTTGTCATAGAGGAGGAGGTTTTATTGGTAGCACCTGACGATATCAATTCAGAAGCTATGAGAGAAGCTTCTATAGTTGAGATAGAGTCTCAATCTTTTCAGGAGACTGTCTCCGGTCCAACTTCAGAAAAATGGCTATGAGCCATGAAAGAGGAGATGGAATCAATGGATGCAAATCAAGTCTGGGACTTGGTAGATCCACTATTAGGGCGTGAAACTATTGAGAACAAATGTATTCTTAAATTCAAACGTCTGACGGAAGGTTTCATAAAGAGGTATAAAACACGTCTTATAGCTAAGGGCTACACTTAGAAAGAAGGAGTGGACTATGAGGATACCTTCTCCTCGATAGTGAGGTTCGACTCAATACTTTTTATTCTATCTATTGTAACTCAGTTAAATTTGGAGCTACATCAGATGGATGTTCAGACTGTCTTGCTCAATGGTGATCTAGATGGGGAGATCTTTATGAATCAACCTTAAGGATTCATTGCTAAGGGCCAAGAGCGCAAAGTTTACCGTCTCCAGAAGTCTATTTATGGACTAAAGAAAGCATTGAGATAATGGAACTTGAATTCCCATAAATCTATTTTAGAAGATGGATTCACTATGCTCGAGGAAGACTATTGTGTATACATAAAGCAGTTTAGGAGCAGTTTTGTCATTCTGACCCTGTATGTTAATGACATCCTGATAGTTGGAAACAGTCAGAGTTCGATAAGCACCACCAAGGGTTGGCTGTCTTTAAAATTTGAGATGAAAGACATGGGAGAAGCTAGTTATGTACTTGGAGTAAAGATTATTAGAGATATGTCCAAAAAACTTCAGGGATTGTCTCAAGAGACCTATATAAACAAAATGCCCCAATAGTATAGAATGCAAGATTACAAGTCCATAGATATTCTTGTAGAGAGAGGTTGTCACATCACTCTGAATATGGGTGCTAATACTTCTAGTGAGAAAGACAAGATGTCTATAGTACCTTACTCGAGCGCAATCGGGAGCCTCATGTATGTCATGTTATGCACTAGGTCGAACATATGTTTTACTGTAGGACTTGTTAGTCGCTACGAAGAAAATCTTGGACTGGCGCATTGGAGGGTTGTTAAGAGGATCTTCAGGTATCTGAAGGGCATAGCAGATCACATGTTGTGCTATCAGGAAAGAGATTTATGTCTCAGTGGTTACAGTGACGCTGACTGGGCTAGAGAGCAGGATGAATGCAAATCTACGTTTGGTTATGTGTTCATGTTTACAGGAGGAGTCATATCTTGGAGTAGGAAGAAACAGGCATGTATAGCTATATCGACTATGGAAGTAGAGTACATAGCAAAGTTCCATCGCTGTTTAGGAATCTGTGTGGCTCAGGAGATTCCTGAAGCATCTTTGTGTCATTGAGATGGCTATAGATTTGGTCAGAGTCTTCTGTGATAGCTTGGCCGCACTACTATCTGTAAAGGACCCCAAGTATCATGAGAAGACTAAACACATCCAGACTTTGTTGGCAGCAAGAAAGTCACCCTCAAGCATATTTCTAGGAGAGAGATGATAGCTGATCCTCTCACCAAAGCTATTACTAGAGAAATTTTTTATTCTCGTGTAAAGTCCCTAGGTCTTCGTAGAATGTGATTGATGTTGAAGAGTTTCTTTTATTCTTGGACCAACGTTTTTTAAACCTTTTATGATTAATGAAACTATCTAGTTTATTTATTGATCATCATAGTATGGGTACACAATTTGACATAGTATGTCGTAGGCTTTAGATTGGTTCACTCACAGGAGCAATCGCCTCCGACGCTTGAGAGTGAGTGGAGATGAGACTTCAAGGTTTGTTATACGCCAGGGTAGGGCGAATGGTGGTCATCGCCTAGAAGGCGGAACACCTAGTTTTCAGTCGCTTTGAGATGCGAGACGATCGCTTCCGTAAGCGAGATAGTTGCTTGAGAAAGCAAGATTGAGTCATGCCTATGAGGTAAGACAGAATCAATTGTGTCTAGAAGGCAAGATTTTGTCCTAGTTTGGTTGAATCGCCTTAACAGGGTCAAGATGTTAGGATATGAGTCTCACCTATCCTGTAGCCTCATGAGAGTAGCCGGACATGAGTGTTTCTTTAGCGCTTGAGACAACGGGCTTAGAAATGACTCAAGTTGGTTGCTTAGGGAGCATCTAAACTTAAGTGTGCACGACGTTCTGAGAAATCGACACACTCTTTTGGATAGAGTATTTCGCCATGACATGCGTTCCATACAGCATGTGCTTTGCGACCTTATAGGTGGTAAGTATAGTCTCTTATAGAGAAGAGATCTCTACTCCCTTACAATGTGAGACCTGTACACATATTATACCCTTAGTAACTTTTCGACTATATCATAATATAATGGATACGTGTTGCTACTTTGGGGTGTCTCCCACGGCTGATAAGAATTCAGTCAATTGAACAACCACCAGGAAAACAACTCGTTCAGATTAGAGTGACGATAGGGCGAAAAAGAAAAAGTAGAGTCTAAATCATACCGTTAGGCTCATGCTCATTAGTCATGACAGTTATTCTAGCTAGGGAGTTATGATAGCTATGAGCATTGGTATAGCAAATACATAGTGTTGTTCTTCTAGGGATAAGAAGAAACTAATCCAGGTACGATGATAGACCATTTAGGGTATATAAATACTGACTAGTTTTATTTACAAGGGTGATTCTTTATGCTAGTTCGTGCGAAAGTTAGTACTAAAGCCCTCGCTTGTAGATATAAGTGATTCACCATCGAACAATTCATTTGCCTATCAACACTTGGTGTTTGATACATGATACTGTGTGTAGTCAGCCGTATCTGAACGAGTGAGAGATGTAACAAATATGTTATATTATTGGGGCGCCCAAGTAGGCTGATCCGTTCCCGCTAACTGCTTGGAAGCGGTTAGTGGAGAAAGATAAGTATGATAACTCGTCCAATTGGACCGGGTTTCACCTGCCACACTTAAGCTAGTTAGGTTATTATTTCATTGAATAATTCAACTTAGCTTGGTGGTGGAGATGTGGGATGAGATGCACTTGGACTTGGGTTCAAATGACACATGAGGCATTCTAAGAGTTCTCCCATTAACTTTTTAGGCTGAATTTGGAATGGGGGAAATTACCCCTATACCCTTTTAGTGGTGGGATTTAATCCATAAAGTAAACCCCCCAAAACCCTCCATCTCATTTCCTCTTCCTCCATCAGTCGCACACCTCTACCTCTTCCCTTCCCTTCTCATTTTCTCCTCCTTCCCTTCATCTTCTTCCTCCATTGGGGCGGTTTGCAGGGCATTGGAGCTTGGAGGAGACCGAAATCATCATCAAGGACAAGAGGAGGAGTAGATCAACCCCACTTTTGGCCTAGGTTTGAACTCTCCATCCCCAAGGTGAGATTTTTGCTTTGTTTGGCATGGCTAGCTTAAATCCATGGTGTGATGCTTGGATTGGTTGGTTGAGCATGTCATTGAGATGTTGGGTATGGTGAGAATCATGTGAATCCATGTGGTTTCAAGGTTTTGATGTCATTTGTGAGTTTTGGTTCATTTTCAGATTTTAGCTCACTTGAGAATTTGATACATTTTAGGGACATGAAAGAGGATTCTTTGATGCTTGTTTTGCATGCTCAAAGTCCTTAGAATCAAGTGGATTTGATTTCGGGTTGGTTTGGGTCGATTTGGTGATGTTTGGTTAAGTTTCGGGTATTGAAAAACCTGCAGATTTACGTTTCTGTAGTGGGGGACGTCCCACCAACCCTATGTTTGTTTTTTAAAGTTTTTCAAAATCTCCCCAGATAGCGGGGGATGTCCTCAGGGACATCCGCCGACCAACTTCGTTTTTAGCATTTGCCAATTATTTTCCGAGGGACGTCCGTATTCTTACCGGTAAGAATATATTCTTACCAGTTAAAATATGGGGTCGATTCCTTAGATTCTAGGCACACTAGGAGGGATGTTTAGACATTGATAGCGACTTGTAGCTTGATGTTGTCGTGATTGTGAGATCCTTCCCTCCTTTTTATGCACAGTTGGCTTGCTCTGTCTTGTTTGTTGTGGTCCACATGTATGAGTTGACTTGTGATTATTGTATGTGGGCTTTTCTCCATCGTGTTATTATTGATATCCCATATGCTCGTTGGCTTGTTACTCTGTTCCATTTCATGATGATAATTGTGGACTTGTGGTATCTCGGACCTAGCTGTGATGAGGTGGATGAGGTCTTGATATTGTTGACATGTTAAGTCCAGAGACACTCTGGCCACACGGGGCTCACCCTCGTGTGTCACAACGTCTATAGGTATTGAGCTCGACCTGGACGGGCCTATGTGGTGCAGCTTATTCTAGGCCGCCATACCGGCTTACGCGCCACGGTATGGCGGGGATCCCCTGAGTTGATTGATGACATTGAGGTACACGTTTAGGTGGTACTAGTGTGGTACACGTAAGGTGTCACACCCTCCCACGTGCCTCGTAAGCCTAAGTCGAACCCAAACCAAAACAAATTGTTCTAATCTATCAATCATCAATCAGAGTTACTAACTAAATCATGCGGAAGACAAATCAAGACCCATGAAAGGGAATCTAAGATCAAAGCCCACACATTGGGACCAAAGACTAACCCATACAGGGGACAAGTGTGATACCAAATGCCCATCATGGGTGAATCACAAACTAGTCTATCATGTCAAGAGTCTACCATGCTCTACTATCAAAAGCTAAATACATCATGCAAAACAATGGAACTAAACCAAAAATGATGCATGCAAAAGAGGAGGATCAATCCTATGAGGCATGTCCCGTCCCGCCGGCATCCTCCTATCACTCTGCTCGCTCACCTGCGCCAAATGTTCAATTGGGGGATGTACATGGGGTTAGAAACAAATATATCGAATGGCATACTTATAAAATGAACATAAGGCTAAAAACGGGCTAAGTGAATGTAGTGGTCAGATCAAACGTAAACGAGTACCGAACACCTGTAACTCGCCGAGACATGGTCCCGCACGCAGGTGCCCGGAACCAAGAGGGACCACTACAAACACTGGGTAAAAACAGGAGATAGATACATGATGAATCATAAGTCAAGACCAACTATATGGCATATCTGAATCAAGTATAAAATCCATGTGACCAATTAGGCATAAACAATACGTAGCTATGGATAATGCGCATGCAACTTGGGTATCCGACGTGTTAGGCTGCCCACCCCGGGTGACAACCGGATAAGGAATCATCCTAACCACGTACTAGCAACATACTAATAACATACTAGGTATCCCACCCCGGGTGTCAGCCGGATAAGGATTCATCCTAGCATCATACAAGCAACACACTAGGCATCTCACCCCGGTGGACAACCGGATAAGGACTCAGACTAGAATGCCGTCCAAGGCTTCCCATAACTATAAGAAGTAAAGTCATACAATCATGTAAAGGTCCACATACTAAATCATCAAGTCAGGTCGAAGCCAAAAATCGTGAACAAGGACAATCACGACCACGACCCGAGGGTCGGGTAAAGAAAATATGCATGTGGACGAATATCAAACCGTGTATGCCAACGGATATAAACACATGAAAGACGGGTATCGATTCAAGAGAGAAACGGGTTAGGCTAGGTGTACATCCCCTCACCTGGTGTCGGAATGATGCTAATGCTCTACCGGATGCTCACCGGTGGTTGCAACCGAGTCGGGACCTAACACAAGTCAAAACAAGGAGAAAATGTCCCACAATCGGGTCCTAAACAAATGAGGAAAACATATCGGGCCGAACCGAGCCCTAGGCAATGCTTCTAACGAGTCATGGATGCACCCTAAACAAATCGGGATTAAACGGCAGTCGAAAACGAGGCGAAACGATCACCCGAAGGTGATCTGGGAGAAACACGGTCGTGTCCTCCGCTTAACTTTTATGCACGCGGATGAATTAAAGCAGGGTCGTGCCCAGGCGGGGCACGCTCGTGTTCTGTCCAGACCAAGCGTGGCTTGGCCAGTTCAAGCTGAAACACGGCCATGTCCGTGGACATGGGCGTGTTTCGCCCAGTTCATGCACGAAACACCTTCAATCCTCATCCAAGCTCAACCTAATCAACAACACACTCAACCAAGACACAACCAAGTGATCCTATGGCCTTAGGGGCATCAAATGGAGCATCACACACATGCTAATCAAGTCTTAAACATGCTCAAATCCAAGGTATACCCAAAAATCTAAAAATCAACCCATGGACTGAAATCACCACAAAACCATGGTTCCACTTCAATCCACATGAATCTAGGAACTATCATGGTCTCAATGTCATGCTCAACCATCCACAACACACAACAACACAT
>JAOWBR010092361.1:0-14609 GCA_028571145.1 Dionaea muscipula
AATATCAAATCCAATCACTTCCATGAACATCCATCAATATCAAACACTTCGAAATCATTGATGTTTTATTGATTTTTGATCACTTTTCATATAAAATCATATAAAAACAAGTAAAACGACACACCCAACGGTCGTAGGACAACCGGGGTAGCCACCGGTCATCGGGCACAGGCCACCGGACCTGTTATCGAGTCCGCCCTAATTCTATATTTGAGCTGCCCTAATCGAAATCAAAATCCCTAATCGAAATCAAAATCCTAAACCCCCAAATATTAATTCAACACAAAATCAAGCAAAATCAAACTTGAAATCTAAAGATAGGGCAACTTTGGAATGAATAGAAGTTTTACCTCACTTGAATCGAACCCTAATCGTCGGATCTCCTCGGATTTTTCTTCTCCTTACCGATCGCCGTCCGTCGTCCTATTGCGCTGCTCTATTTTTATTTTGTTCCAAATGAACTACACGGCTGTATACAGCCGTGTAGTCTTTTTTAGCTCAAAGAAGACTAACAGCTGTATACAACCGTTTCTATATATAAAAAACGGTTGTATACAGCCGTTAGGGGTAAAAAGGGCCAAAAAAAAAAAAATCCGCGCACACCCCAATACGCGGTGTGCGCAAACTAAATAGCCAGATTATTTGGGTCACCCTAAACGCAGCATTTTTTTTACTAAACGTAATATTTTATTTTTAACTTTCAAAATTATCTCTTTTTAAAATATAATCCGTATTCGGCTAATGACGGGTAATTTTTCTTAGAAAGACGAGTATTTTGATTTTAAGTTAATTAGTGAACCCACATTTTTTATATATTTTAGTGAATAATTGTATGTAAGAAACGGATAAAAGTGCATAAAAAATCGGGAACAAATAAAAATGGGGGATTGAGAGTGTTTTGAGAATATTTAAAATGATTAGGAATATTATTTAAATATTATTTATTTTTTAAAAGGATAATGATACACACACAACAAAACCTATACAACAATAATCTACATCATTCATTTTACTTTTTACCCCACCCATCAATATTTATTTACAATTTATTTACAATCCCAAAAAAATTCAGCGGCTGTGATTCTGCACAACCAAGAAACAACCAATTTTTGGTTGTATCCCAATCATTTTCGGTTTTAAAAAGTCGGAGACATTTTTAAAAGTTCGTAAAAAAAGTGTGATGCGTTTAGTAAAAAAAGGTGTCGCGTTTATGAGTTATGATTACTTTAAGCAAATCCACCCTTTATTTTTTTATTTTTATTTTTTTCATTTTTACCTTTACAAAAGTAAAATAGTAACCGGGTTTGGGCCAAAAAAAAAAAACTAAATGGTAGTATATCGCACAAAAAATCGACAACTTCCTTCTCCTTCCTCCTTCCGGCAATCGACGAGCACGAGACACCGACGAAGGGAGACTGATGAACACCGACTAGAAGACCACCGATTGACGTGCACGAGATCACCAATCGAACCATCGGGGTTTCGATTTTGTCAAATTCACTCGATTTCTTCTTGATTTGTTGTGTTGATTGGTTGATTTTGTGTTGTTTATGCTTTGGATTGGTTTTGGTGAAGAAAATCGGATGAAATTTGATTAAGGCTTATACAATTAATAAATTTTTGCTGCTAGAGCTGCTCCCCGTCGTCAGCGACTAGTCGGACATCGGTCGTCGCTGTCGGTGATACCGTGAGTAGAATCCAATTACTGTTAATTATTAGTTAGGTTAAAATTCAATGAAAATAAATGAAAAACGATGAAAACATATTAGAAATGAATCAAAAACGATGAAAAGTGATGAAAAACGAATCCTTGATGAATTTATTGATGGCTGATCAGGAAGGAGAAAGAATTGTGATTTTGTTTGAATTCCAAGTGTTGGCGCATCCTTTATGAATTTTTGATTGAATTAATGGTGGTGTATGCAAGTGTTGTTAGTTGTAGTTATTTACTAATTGTTTCATGAATTTACTTGATGAATTGTTATGTTCAACTTATGTTATTGCTACCCTGTTGATGACCTTGACCTTGAGGGGTTCTATCATCATTTGTATGTGTGTATTGGTGATGTTTAAAGTGAATGCATATTTTGATGTGTCTGATACTCATTTGAAAATAAGGTATAGATGAGGGTTAGATATGTTAGCATAAAAAGAATATATTTGTTATCACCTTCTAATATTTCTACCTCTATATACTTATCAAAAGAAGCATACACATTTCGATAGCCTTTGACATCAAGTATATAAATAAACATGAGTAAAACTCCATTATTTTCTTAAAACAATACGATGAAAACATGCTATGGAATGTGAATTTGTCACAATTCATCCCGGGTGAGACCGATACATGACCTGTGGAGGTTATCCACGTGTCACGCAAGCCTATAATACTATAATACTAGGTATGCGGAAGATAAACCAAACCCCTAAAGGGTAAACAAATCCAAACTCATAAAGGGAAACAACAACCAAAACCCACACAGGGAAGAGAATCCAAAACCCATCAAGGGAACGCTGTTAAATAAGCTCAACAATCAATAGATGCTCAAAGAGAAAAATCAAGACAGATGCATAATAAAACATGATCACATCCTAAGAGGCACGCTTTGTCTCCCGCAGCATCATCTTAGCTCTCAGCATGTTCACCTGTGCCAAATTGTTCAACGAGGGTTGTACAAAGGGTAAGTATGAGTCAAGTGGCATACATAAGAACATAACAAAATGGTTAGAAGGGCTAAGTGAGAGTAGTGGTGAATTCAGAAATACCAGCATAACCATAGCACCTGTAACTCGTCGGGACGTAGTCCCGCATGCAAGTTTTTGGAATCATAAGAGGATCACTACTCACACTAGGTAGGAAATAGGAGAAAGAAAAGTAGTACAATCCGACCATATTGCATATCAAAATCAAGTATAAAAACCATGCAGCAGTCGAGGATATATAATGGTTCAAATATCATAAATGTCATGGTGTACTGTAGCATATAAATTCCCGGTTACCCATCATGCTAGGCATAACACCCCAGTGTGGCAACCGGATAGGTAACCGTCCTAGTAGAGCCGTTCAGGAACCCCTGTAGCTATCGAGAGCACCTCTAAATGTTTTGATGTTGGAGTCACCCTAATGGGTATATTTCCCAACGATCGTAGTTACCATGGAGATCTTAAGTTTTACTGCTGTCTTTTCCATGGGCTTACCGGTCCACTCGCTGTAGCAGACAATAATGGGCACCACCCCTCAACGTCTAACAAGTTAGATAAAACATGATATTGTTGGGTTTATGATTTGATAATTTGTTTATTTCAATCTCTATTTATGTTTTGATGGTTGATGAATCTATATGTTTCATGTACTAATGTATCTCATAAAGATTTCACGTTAAGAAGAATGTTTAATTCTCCCTATGATTAAACGGTTTTGTGTCATGATGTCTTATGTGTCTGGAATCCACGTCGCAGAACACTTCACCAATTAAAGCTTGAGTTCCTCTTTTAGAGTGTCATGTTTAGTATAAGTTTGATTTCATAGCCATTTAATTTTGAACCAATCTTCTCTGATTATTTCTTGGAAATGTGCATGCTCATAATCTTGATCACCATATGTCCCACCCCACCCCGGGTAGACCGCGCGTACGCCCCATGGACCTCATTCCACGGACCGCACAAGCCTAAACCCAACAAAACCCGTGACCTAACTCAAATGAAAGCAAATCATAATTCAAATCAAGGGATCACCAAAATGGACCAACGGTCGAAACGTCTCAAATGGGTGAAACATCAATCATCCAAAATGATTCTCACAATGATCAATCTCAAAGTGGAAACTAAAAATCTCTACAATCGAGCTAAACATGCGAAAACCTAAATCATAAAGTCATACATCAATGAATATCCCAAATGATAAACAAAACAATGGCAAAATAAATCCTAAGAGGTCGCGTCATCTCCCCGTCGCATCCTCCTAGCCAAATCAACTACCTATATCACATGTTCAATTGAGGGTGTACACAGGGTTAGAAATAGAATCAACTCATGCTGGAATTAAAGGAAAGCTTAAGGGAATTCCATGAGGTTTTGGGGGTGGTCAAAGTCAAACGTAAGTAACAACCCGACCACCTTAATCTATAACACGGAGATGACTGGGAGAAAATAGGAGGGGACCACCCCACTACGGTTACGAGTCTCAACTCATGGAATAAGATCAAGAAATAGATGATGGTCCGAGTACAACAAGATAACTCAAGAAATATAAAATAAGCACGACCGTCACAAGCATACAATCACAATCTCAAATGGAAGCATGAGAATCAATGATATGAGAATAATAATACTATGAAGCCACAACAAACTCAAACTCAGAGCAGATCAAAAGGTCTCAAAATCAACTCATATCATAATTCCTCTAATAACATGTATGTCTAGTGTTACCGTACATAATCTCCAAGAATATTCTCAAGGTACATATCAAGTATGTACACCACAAATCTCACATGCCATCACCAACACAATCATGGGGTAAAACAAATAAATAACATAGACCATGGCATGATAGATATCTCAAGCAGCACGAGTGTGGATAATCAACAACAATCATAGAGCATGAACTGTGTGTACCAAATAATAAAGAGAGTTATCAAGGAAATTTAAGGCTTAACGGAGGAGAAGAGAAGGGAATAAAGTGTGTACACCCCTCACCTGGAAAAGCGGAGTCCACGCGTACTCTAATCACCAAGTCACAAGGCTTCGTACATGAAAACGTCCTCTCTTAAATGTTAAGCACATGGAAACTCTCACAAACATCCTCTAACCACGCTAATCATGCAAAACAAATCATTAAAAACCTTAAATGAACTCCTTAGGATACATAGCATGCGACTCGGACTCGATAAGAATCGAAAACAACACAAAACGGACACCGGAAGCTGTCCTGGGTCAAGCATGGACGTGCCTAAGGGCACGCCCCCCTCAGGTGGCCGTGCTTGACACTGGTCTATTTGTGCAAAATGGACGAATAAAAGCACGGGCGTGCTTGGTAAAGCACGACTATGCTTTGTCCAGTTCGCAGCTTGCAGAAAATCGAGCAATCTCAGACGCGCACCAAACGTGCTCGACACAACTATAACTCAAGAATGATGAACGACACATAAATCAACGCATTAAAATCCACTAAAAGGATGTGATAGCAACATCAAATCGATCTTTAATCATGCGCACAAGTGAATCGAAGACGAAGGCACAAAGATAAATAAATCCCAAAATGAATGTTGGCGACTATGAATCAGATTCACATGTTAAACCCATGAATTGAAATGCATTAATATGATCAAATGAACACCATCAATGGATCTAAATCCCTAAAATAAAAGCCGTCATCATCGAATGAAAAACCGGATAAAAATCGTACCTTTAACTCGGGAGAAAACTGATTACGTCGAAGACTCGAACCTGTGGTGATGTGCGATGCCATAGTACCATGGAGCCAAGTCTTCTCCAGCTTGGGGCTCCAGGTCTCTGTTCTTCCAGTGGCGCCTAGCTCGCCTCTAAGGCGTCAACTCGATGGATATCGAGATCTAGAGAAGTGTGGCAAGTTTGTCCACTTTCATGATGCTTCTCACCTTGGGTTTGGGTCTACTAACCAAATTTGGGGGTCAGATGATTTATGATTTGGACGATAGCTGAGGTCGTCGCCATGGCGTTGAAGTGCGTGGAGATGACTGCTCTGTTCTGCCTTGTGTAATTTTCATGGTGGCTGCTCACTTCGTGAGGGTGGTCTAAGAGGTGTGTGGATCCTACTGGTCATCTTGAGCATCCTTGTAGAAGCTTGGAGTGGTCCAGCTTGGAAGCTGTCGCCACCAGTGGAAGGCTTCGTCACAAGTTTTATGTCTTCACCACAGGTGTTGTCGCCCCGACCATAGGACTTGCCGCCACAGTCTGTTTTGTCTACGTTCATTGTATCTAGTTTATTTTAGGCAAGTTCTGTATTTTAGGCAAGAATCTCGGAGAGATTATTCTCTCCAGATTTATTTGATTTGATCTGCTACTAGTATAAATACTAGTATAGGTGCATCACGCACGGTAGAGGATGCATTCTGAATTCCATATCAGTATGTACTTTATTTTGTACTCTCTTCATTTTTGTGTAGATACTCAATTCCATCATATTCAATTTGTTCCGCATTTGTTATCGTGACTCGAGTTGTTTACTCTAATCATTGCGATTACCTTGAGTTCGACTCTTGAGTGACCCATCCACGCACAGGTCGCTATAAGTGGTATCAGAGCCGTTTGGTTTCATGAATCTATGAGTATTTGTTTGTGATCTCCGTTTTTATGTGGCATTCTCGAGATGACCCCAAGATTAGAATTGGAAGTGTTTGATGGTACCTCCGATTTTGACATCTAGAAGATGAAGATTAAGGTTATCCTCGTTAGAGAAGGGTGTGCACAGGAGTTAAGCCCAGCCCCTGCTGCAGATTCAAGTTCGGCAACAGCAGCAGCAGAATTTTCCAAGATCGATTTATTGGCCTTATCCACGTTACATCTCGCGTTGAGCGATGATATTTTTGAGACGAGTACAGGATGAAAAGACCGCAACAGTTTTATGGAAGAAACTCGAGGAGTTTTATATGGATAAGTCGATGTACTCAAAGATGCATCAGATGAAGCATTTGTTCAAGGTGGAGATGAGAGACAGCAAACCGATGCAGAGCTATATTGATCAGTTCAACCTTGCTGTTAGAAATCTTTCTAACACCGGGTTCACCTTTGAAGATGACGTGAAGGTGACCCTTTTGTTGGTAAGGCTGACGCTAGAGTATTCTTTGGCCCGAGATCAGATCATCCATGGGATGAAAGATATGACTTATCAGGCTGTGCTACAGCAGCTAATCTCGAGAGCTCTGGTCAACAAGACCATCAATGAGAACTTCACGCTGTCACATGGCAGTGAAGGTTTGGTTGGCCGAGGGCGAGAGACTTTCAAGCAAAGTTGGAAGAGTACAGGGAGAAGAAGGAGTAGGGAATGCTCCTCCTCCAAGCCATGTGACATGTCAAAGGTGCAGTGTCATTACTACAAGGATTTCGGCCATTATAAGTTTGATTGCCCTAAGTTGAAAAATCCTAAAGGAGATCAGAAGGGGAAGAATAAAGACCATGGAGAGCCCAAGGTGAACATAGCAGAGGAAGGATCAGGGCATGAGACTCTTGTTGCTGTTACGAGTTCATAAACCATTTAGTTGAGGAGTGGCTTTGCAATACCAAGTGTTCAGTCTGTGGCGACAGACTACAGGAGAGGATGGATTTTGGACTCCGGGTGCTTATTCCACATGACACCCCATCGAGAGTGGTTCTCCTCATGTCGTGCTGTCTCTAATGGTTCGTCCATTTTCATGGGAGACAACTCGGTGTGCAAGGTTGAAGGAATCGGTACTGTTTGTGTGAAACAGTATGATGGCGCCATCACTATCTTGGAGAATGTCCGCTGTTATACCCCGTGTTTTATATGCATTTATATATTGTTTTATGTTTATTTATGATTATTATACCATTTTAGAGATTTACCGTTTTTCGGTGAATAGTGTTTTCGGGAATAGTATTCTCGTGTTTTATATGGCCATTCGACTACTTTTTGGATTGCATTCCGTACGATCGATATTTTGATACCAGTATGACCGGGATGATGAGACTTGATCTTTGAGTACCATATTGACGTATGCTGAGTCCATCGATTTTTTCGGATTAGTCGGTTTGTGGTAAGACGGTTTTTGAGGTTTCAAATTTGGATTCATTGTGACCGTGTTTTAATTTCGTGATTTTTGGTGATTAGTTTGAGGCTTTTTGGATATATAAGGCTCCACGTGTGACGAGGTGATTAAGGGTGTTGGTTAAGTTAGATTAGTAGCCACTTTAGTTGACTTTCGGGGTTAAGCTTTAAATGAAGGGTACTGAGTGTGAAAGGAGTTTAGTGAGGTGTTGGCTTGAATTTAGGCTGAAACTCAGCCCCCTTGGCTGCCATTTTCCATGTGAGAAGTAAAGAAGAAGAGAAGAGAAGAGGAGAAACTTGGAGGTTTTGAGATTTCTTGATATTTCATCATTTTCACTAGAGTTTAATGCTTGGATCCTTCTTGTATTGGGTTGGAGAGCACCTTGACAGCTTTTTAAAGCCTTGGAGATCATCCTCATTTGTGATTTTGAGGTAAGATTCATGTTTGGTTTGATTTTCTTTCATGGATTCTTGTTTTGGTGGATTTTTAAGAAGGTGATCTTGAGATTTTCTTGTGTTTGATGTTGGTTAAGGCTTTGGCAAGGTTTGTTTAACCTTTTGTGACTTGTGTATGGTTTAGGAGATGAGTTTTGATGAGTTTTGCAAGTGTTTAATGGTTTGCATTTCTTTTTCTAGGTTGTTTTAGCTTGATTGATTTTCATGATAGTGATTTTGGGTTTGAGTTGTGGTGGATGATCTTGGAAGCCTTAGTCTACTTGATTTCATGTTTTGTGGCTTGTTTGAGTGCCTAGGATGAGTTTTGGTCGAGTTTGTTTAGATTTAGAATGGTTTGAGTGTTGGAGAAAAATGCAAATTTTCTGCATTAGACTTGAGGACGTCCCCGAGGACGTCATCCAGCTGTTTTTTTGGTTCGTTGACAGACACCAGAGATTTAAGAGGACATCCTCTGCTATTTGTTTTGGGCCTTTTAGAATTCTTTGAGTTTTCCATCATTTGAGATTGTTCCGGGGAGGATCAGGATCGATCCTAGACCCGTCTTAGGGGATTTTTGAGGCATAGATTGAGATGATTGAGGTAGTTTAGGGTGTTGATTGTTCGTGTTGATCGGTGATGGGATTTTGAGACTTTTTGTCCATGATTGTTTGTTAGGGACCGATCGTGATCCTGTTGAGCGTATTATGCTCGGTTGAGGACTTGTTGGCGACTGTTTGACGTATTTTGCTCAGGTGAGTTATTATACGGATGGTGGTACATGGAAAGTATATATATTTTATCCGTTTTCACCTATTTTTTTACATATGGTTGATATATACCGTAGTGTATGATATTTGATCCAATCTTATAATGGTTTGATGTTTCCGACTATAGTGTCGTGATGGATTTTATGCATCTGCATAGATTTTTATGGCCCGCGGGCTTATAGCCTTTGGGGAGTTTTATAGACTTGTGATATGGATTCGGTACAAGTCTTTGGAGTGCTTCTCTTGTGAGAAATCAAGGCCATCTTCGGGTGTCACAACGTCCTTAAGTTCTCCCGTTCGAGTCGGAAGGATTAGGGTAATTCCCCTTGATGTTGCATGTTCGCGGAGCCATATCGGAATGCACGTTAAGTTGGGTTATTGGGATCCCAGTTTTTGTGAATGTTTCATATGGTAAGATCCAGTCTTATATCCATTATTGTCTGTCTATATTGTGATGAGATTTCTCTTAAGGATCCAGTCTTTTATGTATCTCTACCTATATCATTTTTACTATCATGAGATAGTATGTTTTGGGGTTTTATCATTTACTATTTGTCCGTATCTCAACTCACTAGCTAGCAATGGCTGACGGATATTACTCCTACTTGTTTTGGCAGGTGATCACTAATTTTGGATAGTTGGATGCGGCGGGGAGCGGTGTGGCCTCATAGGATTTTTATTTGCTTCCGCTGCATGATTTTGGACACTCTGATATTGTATTTGACTGAGTAGTCACCTTGTTTGATATTTTCCCATTGTGGGACTTGTAGCATCATATTTTAGTATGATGATTGTTTTTATGCTTCCGCATGATTGCTTTTATCTCAAGTTGATATGTTTAGTATCTTGCATCGTTTTACCTTGGCTTCAATGACCCATAGCACACCCTATGGGTTATCGTCGATAGCATCTAGTTATGGGTGTTACAGTATCAATGGATTTTGGGTGAAATGAATTGAATGAGGGATATGATCAATAAAATGGGAATCGAATCAACCAAATCAGAATTGGAAGAATCGATGAAATAAGGAATTGAATCAACTCAAATCAGATTCACAACTACTACATTAAATCTGAAGCTCTCAAGGGAGCTAATCTCAACCTTAGCCTGAAGTCTACGTTAATCCTTTGCAAATTAGGAATTTGATAAATTTGACAAAAGATTCTTAACTATTATATTCATGGCCTGTATATAGGCAAAATTAAGGAAATAAAAGAAAATATTAAGTGGGGACCATTGTCAGGGAATATTCAGGAAATCACAACTATCCTAACAAATCAGACACGTAGCAAGTGGTCCACAATATCTGGAATATGCTTCTGACAGGCTGCCGTCCATGGAACTGAAGAGAATAGATAACATTGACGCGTCTGGCTGGGGAAGCCCAATGTCGTCCGGTATGGCCACGTCCGATACTTATTCACAAAGGCTAAGATCTGTCTGAGAAGAGGAAAAGCACCGTCTATCAGGAAAAACGAGGCCAAAGTCTGGTTGGTCTTGGATTAAGCGCCGTCTGCTCACCATAAGATCAGATAGTACCAATGTCTGTCCATCTTCACACCCCATGTCTGACTTATCTCCTAACCAGACGGCGGTAGCATCTGGGTTATTACAACTCTCCGCCCCTTCAAATGTTCCTTGTCCTCAAAGAACGAAGTCGGGGAATTGTTTGAGGATGAAGGCTTCATCCTCCCAGGTAGCTGACTCTGAGGCCATGTTGGACCATTCCACAAGTAATTGGTCCATGACTTTATGTGCAGGGAACCCGCCAACTACGGCAAGGAAGACCCCAACAACCCCAACTAAACCAATTTCAACTAAACAATTAGCGCACTTACCACCTACCACCATAGCAGTACCACCAGCAACAATATGTCCAGCCACTGCCATGACAGCAGGAGCAAACACCTCCGCCTCAACAAAGAACATCTATTGAGGATATGTTATCTTAATTTATCACGACATGCAACGCAATAATGCAAAACCAGGACGTAACAATCAAGAAGTTAGAGAGACAAATCGACCAACTTGCAAACATGTGGGGTAAGCGTGCACCTGACATGTTACCAAGCAATACAGAGAATTAAGGCAATCTCTTTAAGAAGCTGAACGGTGATACCTGATAGGGCGTCAACATCAAAACCTATGGTGACCACACCGGTGGCGCCATCAAGCAATAAGCAGAATTCCTCGTTTGATAAGGAAACAAAGCTGGCGCCACCAGATAAAAAGTTACAAGTAATTGATGATGATAATGCAATTCCTCGTCTGAGGAGGAAGAACAGCCGGTGCAGAAGAAAGCAAAAAAGAAGAAAAATGGATGCTCCATTTTTAACCCTATGGCGCCATGCTCTAAGAAGAGGAAGGAGAAGGGTAAGCAGATGGAACCTAACGTTGATATCAACAGGCTCCCTTTCCTTCAAGATGCAAAGAATAATGTGCTGGACAAGTCCTACAAAAAGTTTCTCGACATCTTCAAGCAGTTAGAGATCAACATTCCCTTCGCTGAAGTCGTAGCACATATGCCAAAGTATACAAAGTTTCTGAAGGCGATCTTAACCAACAAACGAAGACTTGAAGAATTCGAGACTGTTTGTTTAACAGAACAGTCCTTAGCTGTGGTGTCTCGAACGCTACCTCCAAAACTCAAAGACCTAGGGAGTTTCTCTATCCCTTGCTCAATCGGACATTTAAACTTTGATAGAGTTCTTTGTGACTTGGGGGCTAGCATTAATTTAATGACCAATAAAGTTTATAAGATGTTGAACATTGGTGCGCTAAAACCTACCACCGTCACCCTTCAACTAGCAGATCGTTCGGTAAGGACACCCAAGGGTGTGGTGGAAGATTTATTGGTAAAGGTAGACAAATTTATTTTTCCCGCTGATTTCATTGTCCTTGATGCAGATGATGATTTTGATATGTCCCTCATTTTAGGACGTCCTTTCCTCGCCACAGGACATACACTAATAGATGTTCAAAAGGAAGACATCATTCTGAGAATTGGGAAGGAAAAGGTAACGAATGTCTACGAAGCCATCAAGTATCCTGATGATGCTGCATCTTGTTTCCCACTGGATGTTCTCGACATTCCAGTGCAGGTATTTTTATAGAAAAACCTATGCCAAGATGTGGCGGAGGTAGGTAAAACTGAAGGAGAAGAAGAACTCGCCACCATAGCTGAAGAAGAGGAATTAGGGGTGGTAGAATTTTTTAAAGAAAGTTGTGGTGAGGCTCACATGGTGAGTCAGAGTCCTTCATATTTCAAGCTAAGGTTTCAAACTTTGGAGAACAAAGGACCACAACCGAAACCATCAATTGAAGTTCCACCCAAAGACTTGGAACTGAAACCCCTCCCACCTCATTTAAAGTACATTTTTCTTGAAGGAAATGACTGTTTACCTCTAATTTGGTCTGTAGCTTTATCCACAGATGAGGAGGAAAAGTTGCTAGATGTTTTAAGGTAACATAAGAAAGCTTTTGGGTGGCAGATGGCTGACATCAAAAGAATAAGTCCATCCGTGTGCATGCACAAGATCTTAGTGGAAGACGAACACAAGACGGTAGCCCAACCTCAAAGATGCCTCAACCCAACCATGTAAGAGGTGATAAAAAAGGAAGTCATCAAGCTGCTAGATCATGGGATCATATATCCCATATCAGATAACAAGTGGGCAAGTCTAGTGCAAGTGGTGCCAAAGAAAGGTGGGATCACAATGGTACAAAATGAGAATAACGAGCTGATTCCCACAATATTTATCACCGGATGGCATGTCAGCATCGACTACTGGAGGTTGAACAACGCCATAAGGAAGGATCACTTCCCCCTTCCTTTCATTGATCAGATGCTAGACAGGCTGAGTGGTCGTGCTATCTACTGCTTCCTCGATGGGTATTCCGGATACTTTCAGATCGCAATCAACTCCGAGGACCAAGACAAGACCATATTCATGTGTCCCTACAGGACCTTTGCTTACCAAAGAATGCCCTTTGGACTTTGTAATGCACCCGCGACTTTTCAGCGGCGCATGATGGCTATTTTCCACGATATGGTGAAAGACTTTTTGGAAATTTTTATGGAAAACTTTTCTATCACTAGCTTTAATTTTGATAATTACTTATCTAACCTGGCCATTGTTTTAAAGCACTGTGAAAAGACCAACTTGGTCCTTAACTGGGAGAAGTGCCAATTAATGGTGACCGAAAGCATTGTGCTAGGGCACAAAGTTTCCCAGAAAGGGATCGAGGTGGATAAGGACAAGGTAGAAGTGATAAAAAAATTGGTCCCACCAACTGACCTTAAGACTTTGAGAGGATTTCTAGGGCATGCAGAGTTCAATAGGAGATTTATCAAGGATTTCTCAAAAATCTCTAAGCCCCTCACTCAGCTAATATTCAAGGATGCTCCTTTTGATTTCAATGTTGAGTGCCTATATGCCTTCAACCTATTAAAGGGAAAATTAACTACTGCCCCTATCCTGTCTACACCTGATTGGAGCTTGTCATCCGAGCTCATGTGTGATGCTAGTGATTATGCAGTGGGGACAACATTAGGGCAAAAGAAAGAAAAGATCTTTCAACCAATCAACTATGCAAGTAAGATGTTGGATCGAGCCCAACAAAATTACACAACCTCAGAAAAGGAGCTCTTGGCCATTGTGTTTGTATTTGATAAGTTTCGGCAATATCTGATTGGTACTCATGTTGTTGTTCATACTAATCATTCTGCTCTCAAGTACCTTTTGCAGAAATAGGAATCGAAGCCACGACTCCAAAGGTGGGTGTTATTGCTACAAGAGTTCAACATGAGCATAGTAGATAGGAAGGGGACAAAGAATGTGGTGGCGGATCATTTGTCATGATTGCCTTTTGCCCCTGGCGCCAGCTATGAAGCACCAATCAGGGAAGAATTCCCAGACGAACAACTCCTTGCCATGGATGCTGCTGCCACAGACACAGATGAAGACGCATAGAAGCTAACGCCTTAGATGTAGTGTCATGAAGGATTAGAAACAACCATCCACCATGGTATGCCAACTATGCAAACTATTTTCCAAGTAATTTTCTCCACCCCTGACTTCACTGCCCAACAAAAGAAGAAAATTTTCAATGACTTGAAACATTACATGTGGGATGACCCCTGTCTCTACCGATTTTGCACTGATGGAATTTTGAGAAGATATGTTATAGAAGTATGTCACACCCCACGCCGGGTAGACCGGCGTACGACCCGTGGACCCATCCACGAACCGCACAAGCCTAAACCCCAACCTCAAACAGCGGAAATAATCTCAAATGGGTGGAAATCAAGACTACTCATCATCAAATGAACTCAAGGGAAAAACCAACCAGAACAACTCAAATATAAATCAACTTATAAATACTACAAAGTCAAGCTAAAAGAGCTACTCGATAAATCACAATAAAAGAGACAACCAATCCTAAGAGGCCACGCCGTCTCCCCGCCGCATCCTCCTAGCAAGGAACCTAACCTGCACAACAATTTACAACGGGGGTGTACACGGGGTTAGAACAGAAATCAGAGGACAGTAGATATATATATATATAAACAGAACTTCCATGAGGTGTGGTAGTGGCCCGAATCAAACGTAAGTAATAACCCAACCACCTTAATCCGGAGCCC
>JAOWBR010092472.1:0-14607 GCA_028571145.1 Dionaea muscipula
TTGAAAGAGTTGTTAACATATATTTTTTCGATGATTTTTATTTTACGAAAGTGGAGTGTTTATCGTGCCGAAGGCACGGGTAACCGCTAGTATATATATATATATACATGGACATGTGTATTGATGAAGAGAGAGGGAAAAGATGGATTAAATAAGAGAGAGAAAGATATGTGGGGAAAACAGAGAATTAAAGAGGGGAAAGAGGAGGGAAGATGAAGAATTATTTATTATTATTTTTATTATTATCGGGCAGGTTAATGGGACAAATTTAGTGACAAATCTGGTTACATCAAACCATAACCATCCGATCATTCACGTGATCAATGGCCAAAGAAGAATCAAAGAAAAGAAAATCTAAATAAAATCTAAGAATATCTAAAAAATCTAAAAAAAGAAAAGAAAGAAAAAGAAAATAAACAATAAACCTTTGATTTGGTTTTGATCGGATGGCTATGGTGTGTTGTCACCAGATTTGTCACCAATTTTATCCCTTTAACCCCACCGTGTATATATATATATATCGGGCAGGTTAATGGGACAAATTTGGTGACAAATCTGGATCCGATCATTCACATGATCAATGGCTAAAGAATAATCAAAGAAAAGAAAATCTAAAAAAAATCTAAGAATATCTTAAAAAATCTAAATAAAAAAAAGAAAGGAAAAGAAAATAAACAATAAACCCTTGATCTGGTTTTGATCGGATTGCTGTGGTGTGTTGTCACCAGATTTGTCACCAATTTTTTCCCTTTAACCCCATCGTATATATATATATGTATATACATGGACATGTATATTGATGAAGAGAGAGGGAAAAGAAGGATTAAATAAGAGAAAGAAAGATATGTGGGGAAAACAGAGAATTAAAGAGGAGAAAGAGGAGGGAAGATGAAAAATTATTTATTATTATTTTTTTATTTTTTGTTTTTAAAATGTTATCTGGTTAATATTTTTTAATTTTTTTTTTCGTGCGGTGCACGGGTTACCCCTAGTATATTACAAGGAAGGACGATGTTTGAATTTCCATTCATAAAATGTCTCTCGATGTTTTTAGCCGTCGGATGTGGAAAAAGAGAGGGAAACGATATCAGCCGTCGGATCCCTAATTTCCTAAACCCTATTAATAATAATAAGATATGGGTTATTAACAAAAGATATTAAAATATTTGATAAAGATTAAATGATAAAGAGAAAGATATGGTCAGAGTAATATTTTTTTTGTAATATTAATATTTTTAATAAAAGTTAATTTTTTTAATAATATGTAAAATAAAAATTATATAATATTATAGTCAATTTTTTTAATTTGTTAAAGCGTTTTAAATAAGACTAATATTAATATAATAATTTTTAATTTTTAATAATTTTATGATTTTAATTTTAATTTTTTCTTTGCTTTTTTTTAAAGATTTACTAACGTATATTTTTTCGTTGATTTTTATTTTTAGAGAGTATAGTGCTTATCGTGTCGAACGTACGGGTAACCTCTAGTGTGTGTGTGTGTATATATATATATATATCGAGAGCACTAAACGGAGACCCTGGTTATACACCCAATATGAAGAACCAACCGCAATCGTCGATTATTTTAAACGGACGCCCCATATTTGATCCTACATACTCTAGAGTTTATTGTTTCTTTTCTTTTTTTCCTCTTTTTAGATTTTATTAAATTTTATTAGATTTTATTCATCAAATCTAGTGCGTCCATTTTTCCTGATCAACGGTTACGGAGTCTCCATATAACCGGCCCCTATATATTCCGGAGGGGGTTAATGGGACAATCTTAGGCCATAGGATCTTCACAAAAAGAACGACCAAGATTAAAACAAAACCATAATCTAAACCCTAATTTATCATCCCCAAGCCAACGCAGCCGCCAACCCCTCCATGCCAGCCATGGCTGCCGCCTGCCACCACCACCCAACCGCCTGCACCATCGCCGGCCACCATCGCCGACCACCTGTACCATCGCCGACCACTGCCATAGCCGACCACTACCATCGCCGACCTCCATCTTTGCAGCCATGGGCGACGACAGCAATAGCAACTCCAGCGGCCACGACAGCGGTAGCAACTCACAACTGCAACTGTTATATATGAACACTTCGTGACACTTTTGATCGAAGATGATTTAGGCCGATCCGAAACGGTGAATGCGTAGAAAATAAAAAAATAAGGAGGGGATTCGTCTTCAGAATCGTAAAAAAAAATATTTGAAAGGGTTCCATTCAAACGTTTTTTGAGCCGATTTTGACACTATAAAAGAAGTATCTTATCCGAAATGATTTTGAACGATCTGACCGTTGGATATGTTCATATAATAAGAAATTACTGCATTAATCTCTCGGGTTACGATAGGGTTGATTGTGCCCAAAGTTAATTATTTATTTTTTTATACTTATGCATTTACTAATACATTAATTGCACAAATCTTTCAATTGCACATTTATTATGCATGTTGTTATTCCTTATTAATTTGTTGGTTATAAGGTGGGGTGGGGTGAGATTATTTTTTTTTTGTAATATTAATATTTTTAATAAAAATAATTTTTAATAATATATCTAATAAAAATTATATAATGTTATAGTCAATTTTTTAAATTTGTTGAAATGATTCAAATAAGACTAATATTAATATAATAATTTTGAATTTTTTATTTTATTTTATTTTATTTTTATGTTGGTTTTTTAAAAGAGTTATTAACGTATATTTTTTTTGTTGATTTTTAATTGAAAAGAGTGAAGTGCTTATCGGGGTTACCGCTAGTATATATATATATATATATAGGGCAAGATCCGTAGCCATATTTTTAAATATGATTTTTGACAAGCCTATAATTTAGAATGTTTTAAGACGATTTGAAACGGTAGATGCGTTTAAAATATATTTTTAAGGGTATACGAAAGAAATAATCGAGAAAAATATCGAGAAGAGCTTCATCCGGACATTTTTCGAATCGATATGGGCCGATTTCAATATATGCTATATAACTTTTTCGGGAATGATTTAAGACGATCTAAACCATTGGATGTGTTCAAAATACGTGTTTTATGAGGGTACAAGAAATCCTACCGGAACCCGAGGTGTTAATGCATTAACTCCAACTAAAAGAAAACCTGAAAAACTAAAAACTCTATAGAAACTCGAGTATATTTGGGTACAATCAACCCTATCGTAATCCGAGGGGTTAATACAATTATTTTTGGGATATTTTAAACACATCCAACGGTTCGGATCGTCTTAAATCATTTCAAATATGACACTTCCTTTATAACGTCAAAATCGGCCCGAAAAACGTCCAGATGGAATCCTTTCTGGTATTTTTTTCGACGGTTTTTTCTTACATCCATAAAAACACATTTTAAACACATCTACTATTTCGAATCGTCTCAAAACATTTATAGGCATGTCAAAAATCATATCAAAATAAGCATGTTTATGAATTCTGGACTGGTGTGTGAGCATATGTGTGTGTGTGTGAGAGAGAGAGAGAGAGAGAGATTTGCATTACATAAAGATACATCTTAACATCAATAAGTCATTGTTCCGGGGCACAAGTGTGTGTGTGATTTGCATTACATAAAGACACATCTTAACATCAATAAGTCATTGTTCCGGGGCATAAGTAGAGTACAATTGGTGGCGATGATGGGGATGCAGTTGCAGTTGCAGATGATGGTGAGATCAAGCATCCAAGATCGTGCAATTTTCATACCCAGACAAATTTTAAAGATTTAGGAAATATTTAGCTATTAAAAATAAATATGTTTTTATTAGATAATAGAAAGATATGTTCTAATTAGATATTAGATGCAATCTTTTCCTTTCCTTAGCGATATGCTTGTAATCTCTATTTAAACTTAGTCTTGGACTAATAGCAAGCAGACAATGAATAATAGAATCTCTCTTCTCAACCTCTCTACCTTCTGGTCTCTCCTCAATTTCCCCTTCTCCCAAATCCCAATCATCATAGCTCCCGTTAAGTGTTCCCAGACTTGGGCACATAAGTCATCCAAACACGAAAGGAATAACAGATGATTACAACATCTGCCTCCACCCTTTCATAAGGTTCTTATGTGCTTCCAAGATTTTAAACCTAGAAGGCATTCCTGATACGTTAAATTCAAACCTGAATTCAAACTAAACCAATCAACTCAATACCCAAGTCGGGCTGGTTAAGAATATTTGTTGGACTGCCAAAGGGAAAAGTCATGACACATGGGGCCAGGCGTCACCGGTGTCTCGTCCAAAGAATGGTGCGCACAAGTCCAAAGAATGGTGGCTGTTGTGCACACGATTCCCTGGCATGTGAGCTGATAGACACTTGCCCTGAGGATGGCAGTCCTTTGATGAGGGGTGAGCCCTCTCCCCCACCTCCTCTTACCGTATGGCCCCCCAACCGACAGCACAAGAGGCAAGTGGATGGAGTCTCATAGCCTCTGCTTGACTTGAGTCATACGACCTCATATTGGAGTATGTAATGTGAGGGGTCTTAATGACTCTGTACATATCCGAGAGGTCCGTAAGTTCATTCTACAGTGGAGGTTGTCGTTGTTTGGATTATTAAAGACTAGGGAGGAAGGGGAATGAGGCCCGGATCTGGCATACCTTGCTTCCCTCATTATCCTTTGTGGTAGCCTAAGCAGGGAGTTTGACGGGTCAAATTTGGATTGATTGGGATCCGGTTGAGGTGGTTGTTGATATGATGGATTGTTGACCTTAGTGGGTGCATCTGTAAGTTAGCTTCTCCTGCATGAACTTGACTTACCTGATTTCTTTTGTCTATGGTTTCAATGAGATTGGTTAGAGGTGATCTCTTTGGAACTTCATTTCTACACAGGGACATTAGACGGTGCTGTTGTGGTGTGTTTTAGGGGGCTTCAATGAGGTGAGGAGACCATCCGAGCGGCAGGATGGGTCCACCTCATGGTCCTCGACGGTTGGATCTCTTACGGCATGTATTCGACAGTTGGATGATCTACGATTTAGTGGTTTTTTTCACATAGTGGAATAGACAGCAACAGGATCCTATTCTGAGGAAGCTGGATAGGATGTTGGTTAACAATCCCTGACCGAATTCTTTCCTTTCCTCTGAGGTGGAATTCCTACCTCGAGGAGTTTCTAATCATTTTGCGGTTAAGGTTCAGTTGTAGACATTGGCCCAGGATCGTCGTATTCCGTTCAAGTTCTTTGAGTGTTGGACGGAGCATCCGCGATATGAGGAGATTGTTGGCTAGTGTTGGAGTGTTGAGATACGTGGCATACCCATGTTTTATTTGTATAGGAAGCCGAGGTTCCTTAAGGGGCAATTGTGTAGACTGAACCGTGAGGAATTCAGCGACCTGTCGGAGAGGGTGGAGCAGTCTCGTCAGAATCTTCTCAACGCACAAAGCGAACTGCTATTAGGTACTGGGGACACTGAGAGGTGCCAGATGGAGAGGGATGTTGCGGTGAGATTTCGTATGTTGGCTCGGATGGAGGAGAGTATGCTTCGGTAGAAGACTTATGTTTGGTGTGTTCAGTTGGGTGACCGGAACACAACCTTCTTTTTCAGCTCAGCGAGATGCCGTCAGAATAAAGTGGGTATCCGATCTTTGATTTGTGAGGATGAGATGGAGATTTGCAGTGAGCGGGAGTTGATGACGGAGGTCAGGGTCTACTTTGGCTCTCTTTTTCAGCAGCACCGAGAGTTGAGAGACTCCAAGCTCATCAAATCCTTCCCTTTATTAGATGTTCAATATCTCAGGAGCAGACAGACATTTTGGTTGCATCGATGACGACGAAGGAAATTAAAGTGGCATTCTTTGCATTGGGCCGTCATAAGGCCTCAGAACCTACAGTGCGGAGTTCTTCAGATCTAGTTGGTTAATTGTGGGGGTAGATTTCATTTTGGCGGTGATGAATTTCTTCACTCATGGGCGACTTCTTCGAGAGGCGAACGAAATTTTCCTCTCACTCATCCCTAAGAAGGATGGACCTACCAGACTCACTGATTTTAGGTTGATCTCGTGTTGCAATACGATGTACAAGTGTTTCTAGGATCATTGCGACACGAGTGAGAGGGGTGTTTCCAAGACTGATTGGATCTGAGGATTCTGAGCAGCCCGCCTTTATCAGGGGGAGGAGGATTGAGGATAACATTCTATTGGCACAGGAGCTCCTTTGTGATTATCACCTGGATCGGGGCCACCTAGGTGCGCAATCAAAGTCGATATCATATAGGCGTATGATTCGGTTTAGTGAGACTGAAGGGCTTTGGATTTCCTTTCTGGTTGGTTCAGAGGATTATAGAGTGCGTCAGTTCTGCCAGTTTTCTTCGTTGCAGTCAACAGGGAATTAACAGAGCCATTCCGGAGTTCTAGGAGCTTACGTCTGGGGGATCTGTTATCACTGCACCTGTTTGTTCTCTGCATGGAAGTGTTGTGTGAGATGCTTCGTAGGATGACAGAGGACCAAAGCTTTGAGTTCCATTGGCGATGTCGAGAGGTGGGACCGACTCGTGTTTTGGTGATGACCTTATGATCTCTCGGGGGACGCTTTCCTCGGTTACTAGGATCATCTCTGCTCTTGAGGGTTTAGTCAACTCTTACGACTACAGTTGAACCCCCTTAAGAGTGAGAGTTTCTTTGATGGGATGGCGGAGGATGTCCGTCAGAGTATTGTGACGATTACTGACTTCAGAGTGGGGCACCTTCCGATCCGTCATCTTGGGGTCCTTCTCACCACTATCAGTCCTTCTCACCACTACCAGCTGGTGACTGTTTTATGCTTGTGGAGCGGGTTACTGCAAGGATTCAACATTGGACGACCGATCACTTGTCCTATGTGGGGAGGCTTCAATTGGTGGCATCGATCTTATTTGGGATTTAGACTTGCTGGCCTTCTATGCCCCTCCTTCCCAAGTCGGTGACGAAGGCCATTGAGCGGGTTATGGCTAGGTTTCTATGGGCTAGCCCATCCTTGGACCCCCACAAGGCCAAAGTCACCTGGGTGGATGCTTGCCGGCCTAGGAAGGAGGGGGGCTGGGTTTGAAGAGGATGAAGGTATGGAATCGAGATGCACATTTGACATCTTCTTTCAGACTGAGAGGACGATGTCTAGGCCCGTTGGGTTCGGACATATTTCCTTCGGGGACGTTCATTCTGGAGTCGCTGCACCGCAAAGGTGCACTTGGATTTGGAGGAAACTCCTATCCATGCGACACCTTGTGAGGGATCTGATGGCTTAAAAGATGGGTGATGACAGTCAGATTTCTTTATGGTACAACCTGTGGCTTCCCACGGGGCCTCTCATTGAAACCTTTGGGAGTCGCACCATGGAGAAATCCGACGTGTCGCTTGTCTGATCTGTTCGAGACTTCTTCACCAACACAGCATGCATGGACTATATCGAAGAAGGTTCGCAGTGGCTCTCACGAGTCAAGCGTGACGTCTTTGATACCATCCGTGATTTAGTACCGGCCACTCATCTCTCGACCCCTTCTGGTCTGGATCGAGTTGTTTGGACTCCTTCTCCCAGAGATGTTTTCTCTATTGCCTCGACATGGAGGCAACTCCGGTGCACTCATCCACACGTTCCTTAGGCAGATCTAATCTGGATCAAGAGTACAATCTCGAGACTTGAAATTATAGTCTGGATACTCTTCATGGAGATGCTACCCACTCGACATCGCCTGTTTAGTATTGGCGTCATCTCTTCATCCACTTGTTATCTGTCAGAGCCGACGTGAAACTTTAGATCATCTGTTCTTTCGCTGCTCATATTCATCTGAGATTTGGCGTTTAACTCTGACTCATCATATTCCCCCGAGATTTTTTATTGCTTGGAGTGGTATACAAGTCATCTTTTGCTCGTCTGCCCAGCACCCCTTGCAACGGTATGGCGAGTTCAAACGCCTCCTTGGTGTATGTATTTACTATATTTTGATGGAGCAGAATAAGTGTAGAATAGGTGAGCGTGAGTTAACGTCCCTTATTTCTACTAGTTCTGTCACTTAGCATATCTTCTTCAGCCCCCGGGCTTGTATTTTGCTTTTAGAATTGTTTTTGTTAGGATAGACCTAAGTTAGCCTTCTACTTGTAGACTGCGTAGGTCTACTACTATGAGTTGTACCTTTGTACTTTTTTCATGTATATATTCTTACTGACCCAAAAAGAGAAAGAAAAAGTCATGACCAGTGTAGGAGCAACCTCTCAAGGTTTCATTGCATTTCCTGTCACCGTGATAGGCAATAAGTTTCTCTCTTATTCTCGTCAATATTCAGGCTTTCAGTATGGAGTTTCTACCATATAGATCAGATGTTATTCACATCAACCATCCAAAGGTATGAACCACTAGGCGGCATTTCTGGGGTTTATAAGCCTCCTGTTTCTAAAATCAAGCAGCGCCTCAAGAGCTCAAATGAAGGAGAGACATACAAGCCACACTAACAGCACATGGTACTAAGCCGCTAACTACTCTTCTTTCAGGGGAAGAAAAACTTACAAGACACCAATTATAAGAAGCAAGCGATAATGGAGAAGCCTCAGGAGATAACATGTTGCATAGTTGAACCTCAACTTTTGTCAAGTTCCACATAGAAAGTAGTTCAACAACAGTGCAAACAGTCAGGCAACCTGCCAGTAACAACCCTGAGAAGAAAATAATTTCATTTGTCATATCAAAGAGCAACTGTCGAAAATAATTAAGCAAAATGCTGAGGCAATAGCACAGAAGTAAGACTCAAATCAATAACAATAGCCAAACTTTTTCTATCTACAACTCAGAGCAGACTGACAGAACAATGAAGTTTATGAGTTGATATAATATTATTCCGCTTCATGCCAAATTCAATCATTCTGAACTGGAGTGATGCAGAAAATATGCACAGGAATCATAAGGTCCTGAGAATTTAATCAGAAACTTGAATAGTGAGAAGGAAAGAATGTCTTCTCATGCAAAAGGTTTAACCACAACACTACCCACAGTACACAACTTAATCAGCAAGTGCTTGTAACCCATCTAGACTACTATTTCATAGTACAGCGGAGACCCATCCTATCCTCCCAATTGAGATGTAAGGGACTAGAATTATGTATATCCAGCCATAACTGATAAGAAAACACATTAAACTCACCACCAGAACTGAAGACACCTTCCTCAACTTTAGAATGAAACCGAACTGCTGCTGCAATGTGGGTCATAGCCATGATATATGGCATGACAAAACCCCAAGAAAGATAGCAGTGCGAAGAAAACAATGCCCTGTTCATGATCCAATTAACCTTTGAGATATAGGATTCCAGAACAAATGTTTGCTTCCGCAAATAATTCCAGTACCTAAAGTACAATTAAACACGTTAAAGACAAAGTACTGTGGGATTCTGCAACAAGACAAGAACAATGGAAACCAAAATAACTTACTAACCTTCCAAAGTTAAGATCACTGGCAAGGGGATGAGGAAACACAGCAACTGGAGGAGATGTGATAAGCCTGTTATGAGCTCCTGGAAAGTACATAAATCAGAGTGGAGATAAAGATTCTTAGTACATCAATCAATTTGACAAAATGCATACTCAGAATGAGAAACTGGTAAAATTTCATAAAACAAAGATCACGGTCGACATTGAATAATTTTTGGAAATTGTGGTTGCAGGTAATATACTACCAGCTATGGCGGCAAGAGTCATATCATCAGAGTATCCTCCGTCACGAAGTCCAGAGACAACACCGAAGTTATCTTGCCTGAAATCATCTGCATGCATCTAAAAACCTATAATAGTAAGATTAAGGGGGGGAAAAGAAAGAAATCCAAATGAAAAACTTCAGCGTGAAGAGGACTGGTAGAAGCAATTTACCATCATGCAACCTCCCCACAAGAAAAATGTTTTGCCACCAGTTGCAAATCCCATAGAACAAGGCTGTTCAATGATAAAAATAGTTTTTCATCAGATGAAACAATAATGATAAGGTGTGTGAAGTTTGCACTTAGCAAACAAAGGAAGCTAATGATTTTGATTTCAAGCAAAAGAAATTTGAAGTTCCAATCTGGATATTTGATACGTTCTCCTGATTTATCCGCTGCAAATTGGGAAGAAACAAGAACGACAAGAGAAACAAGAAAAAGGAAAGGACCGAGTCAGCTAAGGAAAAAAATGTATGCAACAGCGGTTCAGATTCACTTACCAAAGAAAAAAGAGCAAAAATACCAAAACGGGCAACAGAATATTTGTATTTGATGAGAATAATTCCTAAAAAGATAATTAGTTATATCTACTATTAATTTTCCCAATATAATTAGGAAGCATTATTATAAATAATGAATGTAATATCTTTAGGCTGATCATGCAGAAATAAAGAATTTCTTTCTATCATTCCTAAACACTGTATATTCCCCTCTAGTTTCTCATCCCTTTCTAATCTCTTTTCCCCTTCGTCTAATATCTCCCACCACCATAGCTCCTCCTGTCAGTACCCGCTCTCAATCTCAGGCGCGTATCAAATTGGTATCAGAGCCTCTTTCCTCGGACTTGGTTCTACACTATGCCGGTTGAAGAATCGGATAATAGACTTCTCAGCGTCAACATTGTGAATGAAATTTGTCCAATCACAACGGAGGTGCTTCATAAGGTATTTTCTTCGTATGGACCGATTGAGGGAATCTTTCGACATAAGAAACCTCTTGTCTGACTACAATTTTTTTGTTATGAAGATGCTAATCGAGCCATAGAAGCTCTTGATGGAAGATTGATCTATGATGGATGTTGTCGAATGGATATTGACTTTATTAATATTCCATCACGGGTCACTTTATTAATATTCCATCATGGGTCGTTCATAACAACAAGGGTATAGAGACCCCGTCGACAATTGTACCGTCGATCGTCACCCCATCGACACCGCACGGTCTCCCATCGATCAGGAATCATCAGCTTATGAACCACCAACTCAATCTACTTTAATCCCTCCAGAATTTACTGTTCGTCCCTCAGATTCAAGCTCAGTGGATTCCAACCCAGTGAATTCAAGTCTTCCATTCTGCACCTCAAAGCTGGATTTCTCCCTACAGACTCGTCTCAGCCTGGATACCTTTTCCAGTCCAGGTTCCCAATCATCTATTTTAAGGCTAGCTAAAGCTAAAAATGATGGTCATGAATCCAAAATTAGTGTTGATTTAAGTATAGACAATTCGGATCTTACCTAGAAGACGTTCGCTGAAATATTTGAGAGAGAGATAATTTCTAATGGGTTGTTTGATGTTGCACTATTGATCACGTTTGAGCTTGTGAGAAACGAAAAATGATTGGTCTTCCGTTTGATCCAGGTGGCCCGTATCAATCCACTTTATCCTTGAGGACAAGGACAATCCCGAGGGGGAGGTATTGATACATTCCCCTGATTTATCTGCTGCAAGTTGGGAAAAAACAAAAACGACAAGGGAAGCAAAACAAAGGAAAGGACCGAGTCATCTAAAGAAAAAAAAGGGTGCAACAACGGTTCATATTTACTTACCAAAGAAGAAAAAGCAAGAATACCAAAACGAGCAATAGAATATTTGATGAGAATAATTCCTAAAAAGATAATTAGCTATATCTACTATTAGTTTTTCTAATATAATTAGGAAACATTATTATAAATAATGAATGTAATAGTTTTAGACTGATGATGCAGAAATAAAGAATTGTCTTTTCCCCTTCGTCTAATATCTCCCACCATCATAGCTCCTCTTGTCACCACCGGCTCCCAATCCCAGACGCGAATCATTATTTAATAGGGAACAGAAGCTCCACATGACAACAATGGATAACATGTTTGAAGTCACAAGACGAATGGATAACATGTTTGAAGTCGGCAAGGAAGAAAAACAAACAAATTCCACATCCACAAAGTAATGGATAAGAAACCTGGCATTTTGGTGAGAGACCACAGGATTTTTACTCACAACTCTTCTATCTAATCACAAGGGCAAAAAAAAAAAAAAACAAAAGCACATGGATTCCAAATCATGGTAGCAAATATCTTAATGAACGTTTTTTTGTGGGAAGCCTATGTTTGCAAATGCAATAATAGTATCTAAGGCAGACAATCAGCAACTGCTCAATCATTAAGATAATCTACATAAACTGATGCTATAAACTAAGTAACTCGTTGAAGAATGACCTTTATTTGGTATATTCATGAATTGATGATAGTGACCATCTTTACTTCAGCTTCACGACCGGTTTACGATACAAGGGAAGATCCTAAAATTGAGATAATCTACACAAACAACTGATGCTTTAAACTAAGTAACTCGGTGAAGAATGGCCTTTATTTGGTATATTCATGAATTGATGATAGTGACCATCTTTATTTCAGCTTCACAACTGGTTTATGATACAAGGAAAGATAGTAAAAACCTTTGCAAATTCATGACGTAGAGAACTGCAAGTATGGATAAACATGCCCCTGTGAAGGACACCCCCATGAAAAAGTTGCTAACCATACTCTTGGAAGTAGTAGTTCCATCAGAAGAGGCCATTCAGCTTTCCTCATTGCTTGCAAACATTATAAATGACAGCCAGATGAGCTATAGTATATTCGACTTCCCACTTTTAGGCAATACACGACTATACAACAATGTTGCCACAGCATAAAAATAATAAGCATATCATATGGAGAATATTCCTACAAATATGGATATGATGTTTTGAATAATTAGAATGAACAAATGACAATGAAATCAAGATAAAATGGTGCATACCATGTGATATTCATAGATACAGTAACTTCCTAAACTTCCAGAAGGTAAGTCAAGAGGGTAGCCTGTTTGTATAAATATCTGCAAATCATAGACTTTTTTGAGAACCGGCTATAGGGCCAGACTGTACACTACAACGTCATTGAGGCAGTGCAGAGAAAGACAGAACAAGGACGAAATTATATAATTACAGAAAGGAGATGTGTGGATCATACCTCAGGGTTTTTCTCCATTTCAGCTGTGAGGGCTCCAATTGTACCAGGATGCAGTCTAGCATCATCATCTAAAAACAATATGTACTTGCTCTCTTTATGCATTTTCTCTGCTCCAACCTGAAGAACCACTCCAGAACATCTTAAATGCTGAGCATCAAATAAACATTAAAAAATGACAAAAAGATTAATGATTAATTTGAATCCAGCCATAACTCATGGAAAAGCTTGCGCACATTGCGTCAGCTAACAATCATATGAAAATAACAATGGATCAGTATATGGTGATCACAAATAACAGATGCAGGTGAATGTTCAATGATTGTGAAAGATTGTGAATGTTCAAAGATTGTGAAAGATCTAGCATTCAGCCTATCGTCTAATGCGGAGGGACAATATAGGTATAAAGTAAGGGTGTGTTTGATTCTCGGTTTTGGGATGCCGAACAGTACTACATATCCGAGATGGATTATTATCCATTGTTGGTGTGCAAAATAAACTTCGGATATAGTATCCTGACAACTGCAAAGTAGCATATAGTTTTGCTGGATATGGAGTAACTAGCCCCCTCGTTATTCCATATCCCACCCAGTGGAGTTCATCTATTTTGTTCATCAATTTCGATTTTGTTCAACGAAAAGCTAGAGTTCATCGATTCTGATTTCGTGGCCAGATTCAAAAGGCTAGAATTGGACGGATTAGAGTTCATCAATTTTGTTCATTGATTTTGTTCGACGAATAGCTGGATTTCATCGATTTCGATTTCGATTTTCTTCATCAATTTCATGGATTTTTGTGGCCAGATTCAAACTCGATCGATTTCGATATCGATTTCGATTGCGATTTCGATTTCGATTTCGATTTCGACTGCGATTTCGATTTTGTTCATCGATTTTGATTGAGTTCATCGACTACGATTTTGTTCATCGATTTTGTTCGATTAGGGTTCATGATTTTGCTCGATTTTGTTCATCGATTTCGATTAGGGTTAATCGATTTCGATTGAGTTCATCGACTGCGATTGAATTCATGATTTCGTGGATTAGGATTCATAGATTTTTTGTTTGATTTCTCATGCAATTTGGGCTTCGATTTTGTTAAGTGTAGTTGTTGTTAAGTGTAACCCATCAAGGGTATTTTTAACTTTGCACTACACTCTCTGTATACATACACATTTTCTCCTCATCTTTGACTTACATGGTATCATAGCTATGACTTGAACCTTCTCCCTTCTTTCTTCTACTCGTTGTTTCTGCCCAGACCACCGCCAGCCACTCCATCTCCGGCATGCCCAAAGGCCGGTGACCGTTGCTATGCCGCCGCACCACCTGCTAACCACTCTAACCACCTCAAATCTGAAATCGTAGCCGTCGCCCCAGTACCTTCTTTCTTCCTTCTTAGATTTCTTCCAATCCACGAACCACACGACCGAACGACCACCATAGGTCGACACAGGACACCCAGTCGCCGCTGCCCTTGGAAGCACTCCGCTGCCCAACACGCCACATGCCGCCACGGGCCGCTTCTCCTCCTGTGCGTAGATCCCACGCGCCTCTCACGCGCCACCCACACACGATCCCGTGCTGCCAATCACCAGCCTAGTCCTTGAGCATGCTTTTCCTTCTCTCTGTCCTCGGAATGATTCATGTTATTTCTTCTCCTTGGTGCTGCG
>JAOWBR010092583.1:0-14607 GCA_028571145.1 Dionaea muscipula
AGGATGCAATGCAACAGCAATTCACATAGCAGTTGGATGGAAATTATGTGGAAATTTTTGGAATGATAATTTTCTGAGAAATTTACAACAAAAAAACTTTTTTTTTTCCTCACTAAGTAGAGACGGACATAGAAACTATTACGCTAGTGTTATATACCATGTCCTACACTACGCCATGGTACACTAAATCATACATTATAATTTCCTCAAAACTCTTGTTCGGTATTCCTCTGTTGTTGCAACTCTTTCATTACATTATGATGCCCACATATGAGTTTCATATGTCCAAACCACGTTAAGCATGATTCTCTTATCTTGTCTTCAACCATTTCTCTTGTAACCTCATTTTATATCCTATGTTTCTACCATGCACACACATCCACGTCAATATTTTCACCTTTATCAATCTCATTTTTATACACGAAAACACTTGGTTGCAACACTTTGTGCCATTTAACATTGTGGGCCATATAGTCTTTGAGGGCACATTTAAAATTTAAAATTTTCCTTTGAGCTTGATATGTACTCTGAGAGCACATAAAACTCCTGAAGCACTATCCAACTAACTTTAATCTATCTGTAACATATTCGTTAATCTTTTCTTATTTTTGAAACATCAACCTAAAATATTTAAAAAGATTATCTTTTAAGCAAGTTTCCTGTTCCGAAATGAAAAAATGTCATTTTTTATTCGCTATTGAAACTGATAGAACATGACATATATTCGGTCTTTGTCCTACTTAGTCTTATCCTCTTTCGTTCCATAACACCCCCTAAGTTTCCAACTTAGCATTGAAACCTTCTATTGTGTCATCCATCATTACAATGTCATCAATAGATAACATATATTAGAGGACGTAATCTTGCATGTATCGAGTTAATTCATCTATAACCAAAGCAAATAAGTAAGAGCTCAAAGCTAAACGTTGGAGAAAACCCCTTTTTATTGGAAGAGATTTGTTTTGCCGGCATGTCCTAACACACATGTATTTTACAAGTTGGATATAGGTAACATGAACTCCTTTCTTTCCGAAAACTCTCCATGGCACATCTCGCGAGATCAAGTCATAAGCTTTCTCTAGATCTAAATATATCAAATTCAAATTGTTCTTTTGGTCATTGGTTTTCGGATACTTCAATAAACTTTCATAATCTTTTCTCTATCACTTTCTCCCACAACTTCATTTTGTGGCTTATCAACATAATATAGTTTGAACAATCTTGTATTTCCCATTTCCTCTTATAAATCGGAAGCAGTGTACTCTTTCTTTACTCATCTCGCATCTTCCTCGTGCTTAGAATCTTATTAAATAACCTTGCCAACTATACTACTCCATCATGTCCCAAGCACTTCCAAACTTAGATTGGTATCTCATCTTGTCCAATAACCTTCTTACCGTCATCATCTTAAAAGCTTCATTAACTTCGTTTATCCTAATAAGCATTATGTATATGCATTTGACCTAATTACAACCAAATCCTCATCGCCAATCTTCATTGACAATGACATTGCCCTTGTTTTATTGAGAAGTTCATCAAAATTTCTTCTCCTTCTTTCCTTGATATCCCCATTCCCAATTAGGATCCAGGCACCATCGTCGTTAATAAACCTCATCTGACCTAAATCCTTTGTTCTCCTATCTCTTGCTTTTGCCAATTCAAGATATCATTTTCTCTTTTCCTCGTGCTAAGTTTTTCATATAACCTTTTCATAAGCTTTAATGGTAGATTGCTACTGGTATGGATACTGTGCATTTCATGATATTGTTGCGTGTCTTTTTTTCTTTTTGCTCTAGTCTAATGTTAGATTAGGACAGTGTTTGTTAGGTAACAGACAGTCATCGTACTATTTTGTTGGATCTCATGTGCGCGTATTCTATTCGAATACGTGTGACCGACCCCACTTAATGGGAAAAGATCATGATGATGATAATGATGAAGTTTTAGTGGTAGATTTGCTCATTGTCTTCTTTGCTTCTTTCTTGGCCTGCTTATACTTCTTCAGATTTTTACTGTTTTAGACACTTATAAAGAGACTTATAACATTCCATCTTAGTTTTTATTTTGTCCCGAACTCCTCACTCAACCCCCAATCTTCTTTTTGACATTTGTATTACGTTTTGATTGTCCTAAAACCTCTTTTGTCACCTTTTGTTTTTAATACAATGAGTCATAACATCCTACATCTCACAAGCGCTCCTTTCGAGCTCTTAAAACCTTCTGTCAACATCCTCTTCTTGAAAATCATTTGTTCGATGCCCTTCAAGTACCACCAGTTTGGTCTTACTCGATAACACTTTTCTTTCTTCTTCTCCTTATGTTTCTTAATATATATGTCCATAACCAACAAATGGTGGTGGGTGGTCAAGTATTCCTGAGGAATAATCTTACGTTCTTTGCAATCCTTACAATCCCTTTGTCTCATTATGAAATAGTTGATCTGAGACTTTGACGAGTCACTTTTAAAAGCTATCAAATGCTCATCCTTTTTGTTAATGCAAGTGTTGGCCACAAAAAAAAAAAAAAAGCAAGTGCAAAATCTAATGTACTCTTTTCTTCATCATTTCTTCGACCAAACCCAGACCCCCACAAACCTCCAATTAACCATTTTACTCCTTGTATACATGTCCATTAAGAGCTCCACGTATAAAAAAATCATTTCCTTTTGAGGATTGCTGAAATAACCTCATTTATATCTTCCCAAATTTAGCTTTCACCTTTTATTCCAAACCTAATTATGGTGCATAAATGCTGATAACATTAACAAATTTTTCTTAAATACAACTTAATTGTAATAATTATATATGCCAGCCTTTTATCACCCATCATATTCTTTTTTAGTTCTCTATCCATTAGTATACCAACCCTTATTTTGAGTTCAAGCCTTATAAAAAATACCATAGCTTAAAATCAGTTTTGTTAATCTCCTTAGCTTTCCCTTCTACTCATTTCATCTCTTGTAAATCAACAATATTGATTCTTCATCTAATCATAGCATCCACCAACTCTATAAGCTTATCAGCCAAAGTTCTAATGTTCCAATTACTAAAATGAATCCTGTTATCTTGGACTAGCTTTTTTAACCATATTCATCCATGATGTGGGCACCCTATCGAACCATTTTTCTCTACACCCGAGCGCTGATGTAGAGGTCCTAATTTATTTCTCGAAGCAGTTGGTTAGTGCAATACATTGCTGTTGAGGTACGCCCAGCGAAATTATTGTAATGCCTTATATCCATTGAATCCGAACGAGCTTTCTTTTACGTGTTTGTTGTCGGCTACCAAACACACAACCCTTACCATTTTATATAGATTTGGGGTTGGTTAGGATGGGATAAAATGCCCAACCTAGGTAGGTATTTCCACTGTTTGGTTATAGACAAAAATTATAATTCCAAAATTCAACCTCTTCCTTTCTCATTGTATCTCCTGCTTCATTCTCTCTCTTCTGAATCCTTCAATATGCACAGATTATTACGAGGCACATGAAGCACTGGTGGAAGGAGAAAGAAGAGGGAGGGAGAGGGAGATTACCTGACGTGCATTGGTTGATGTGAGGGCTGTTTCATGGCTTGATTTGGGTGGTGTGTTTAGGAAAATTTATTTCCTTTACTTGTTGGGGTTATGTTGCTTTTCCCCTTCTTAAAGTACATTTTTTTCTTGTAAAATATTTTCTGTTCAATCAAACAAGAGAATCATTTTTCAATGGAAAAATATTCATTCTGGAAAATAATCTTTTGTCCAACCAAATGGAGCTCAAGTATGGAATATTGGAAGCTGAACCTGTGAACTACTTGGATAGGATCTTGGTTGCTCATCTTTGGATAAAATTCAATTCTCATTCCTACTTGGTTTTCATTTCTCTGCTCATGTTTGACGGTGTGTTGGAGTGTTATGTTTCATTATATTGCTTAAGTACAGGGATATGTTGAGTTGATTCGAGTCAAGAATGCCTTTCATCTTGGTAGAATGTAGTGCTTGAAACTACTTGCAACCGGAATGCTTCATTTTATTTTCAAATCTGCCCTGTTTGTCTCAAAACCCAAGGAGATCCTCCAGATGTAGTTGGAATGCAGAATAGCAGTAGATCCTTTGCCGAATGTCTTTATGTTTGATTGATGATTTCTCCCGGAATTTAAATGTTGTGGTGAAACGTTGAACGTTAATATAAATACTTTTATTAGAACCATCGTCGCACGGTGTTTGAATTCAAATCTATTGAGTGTGGGGTTTGAAGAACTGTAATAATATCCTTGTATTTGCACTGGTTTGTTCTTGGTGTATCATTGGTTTGTTCTTGTTAGGTTGGGTGCCTCAAACAACTCTCTTTTTGTTTTCTAAGCCCCGGGTTAAAGAACTGATAATGGCTTCAAGAACACTATCACAAAGAAAGAAGTGCTTGAGTTCTCTGAGTCGGCCCAGTTTCTTAAGTCGTGGTTTTTCAAGTTACTCGGGCTGGCAGTCAACTCATTCTCATGATTCATTGGGTCTGACACGGGTTCTTGGCCAAGCCTCTGAAGTTCCTGATTCAAGAAAGGAAACAGAAACATTTTCAGTGACTGAAGAGAAGTTGCAGTTTTTCTCTGCCGTTGGACTTTTCAGGCAATGTTTTGCTGCCAGTGCAGCTTACAGATCGGTAAATGGAATCCCACATTGTACCTTGCCAATAGGGTCCCCGTGGCAGTTGAGGCCTGTACGATATGCTTCCATTGCTGCAGCAGGTCAGCCTGAACTGCCAAGTAGTAATGAAAAAAATGAACAGAAGGTTGCTGGTCAAGGGAAAGAAACTTCACCAGAAGAATGTGACCAAGCTGTTGAAGGTCTGAGTACAGTGAAAGCAAAAGCCAGAGCTAAGCAGTTGAACGAGTCCCAAAAGAAGTCCATACTGCAGAGGCTTTGGGCTACACTTCTGGGGATAGGCCCGGCATTGAGAGCTGTTGCTCTGATGAGCAGGTAAATATTACTGTTGTTTGTTGATTCGTGCTTAAAGCGTACTTATGCTCCATCTTCACTTCTCAGGGAGGACTGGGCTAAAAAGCTTCACCACTGGAAGGATGAATTTAAATCTATGTTGCAACACTATTGGTTGGGAACAAAATTACTGTGGGCCGATGTTAGAATCTGCTCGAGGTTATTGTTGAAACTTGCTGGTGGAAAAAGTCTGTCCAGGAGAGAGAGGCAACAACTAACTCGCACCACGGCTGATATATTCAGGCTCGTTCCGTTTGCTGTTTTCATTATAGTTCCCTTCATGGAGTTGTTGCTGCCAGTGTTTCTGAAATTATTTCCCAATATGTTGCCGTCAACCTTCCAGGACAAGATGAAAGAACAGGTAAACATTAAAGTGGCACTTCCAAAATGTAATGAAGCTATTTTCTCATCGCTATTCACGAGGAAGGTCACTCACCATTAACATTACTTCTATGCAAATGGATTTTGTTTAACTAGGTAGCATCCATCATAGGAAGTCAATGCCATCCCTACAGTTTTAGTAGAAATTAAACAGTCACCGTCATTGAAAATCCCCCAATTCCTGCAGCTAGGGACTACAGATTAACAAGACACGGTTTACCAAAATGCTGGAGACCTTGATGTTTATCCTTGTGGATTCTAGTACATTGTTCCAAAAAATACAAGAAAAGCACATTAGCTATAGCATGTTTGATGAGGGGTTTCCTTTTTCTCTCTTAAAAAAGTTAATGTTACACCTTATGTTGGATTTTTGCTCACCATTTGCCTTACACCTGACAAATAATAGTCGATGAAGCTGAAAATTTTAGGTTATGTTGGTCATAAATATTATTTTGCTCAGATATGCTGCGCAACTACTACTTTTTTTTTCAAGATTATTTTTCATAAGTTTTGATAATTTTGTCCTCCCTGGCACAACTTTAACTTCAAGGTCATGCTGGCCTTCCCTGTAGGTCATATAAGTGTTACCTGGTAACTTGAGGATGCATTAACCCCTAAAGTTACTATTAGTCTTCCAAATTCTGGCTTCTACGACCGTTTGTGAGGTTTCAAGACTATGCTACATCAATTTAATAATATTACGTATTAACCCTAAAGTTAATATGGGTCTTCCAAGTTCCAAATCTGGCTTTTATTTTTTTTTTTGAACTGTGGTCAGGTTTTCAAGACTATGCTGCATCAGTTTAATAATTTGCATCCTTTGGGACGCCGAGTAATGGTTTTGATTTTTATTTCTGCTTGATGAAGCAATGTCGTGGTTGATGCCAGGGAGGAATTATAAAGCTATTTTAGTTTTTGCTATATGGATGAATAAGCAGCCGACAGAATTTTGTTTGATTTTGAAAACTCATGTCATAGGAGCAACTGAAAAGGAGATTGAATGCAAGAATAGAATATGCAAGGTTTCTTCAGGATACTGTAAAAGAAATGGCTAAGGAAGTTCAGAATTCACGAAGTGGAGAAGTTAAGCAGACAGCTGAGGATCTTGATGAATTCATAAATAAAGTATGTTGAAATTAATATCCTCCGAAGTTAAATTTCTGAGCTAGAAGCATGCTTGCTGCAATAGTTTTATGTTGATTTATCGTTCTATTCAAACAGGTTAGAAGGGGTGCTCCTGTTTCAAATGAAGAAATTTTAGGCTTTGCCAAGTTGTTCAACGATGAGTTGACACTAGATAGCATTAGCAGGTTGGCCATGATGTTATCTATTTATTTGGTCTTGGAAGTGCTGTAGATTATAAATCTCATTTCTGTTGTTGACATACTCTTGCATTCTCTTGTACAGGCCGCGTTTAGTAAATATGTGCAAGTATATGGGTATTAGACCATATGGAACAGATTCATATTTGCGTTTTATGCTTAGGAAAAGGCTCCGAGAGTAAGTTCTTTCTTTCCTTAATATAGGTATTGAAATTGAAAAAATCAATCTTATGCATGTTAAGGTTTTATAATCTTTGTGCTACATGAATTTTCATCTATATTTGTGTACGTTATTCTTGTTATCTTTCTAGGAAGGAATTTCAAAATGTAGGATGTTGTCTCTGGTCTTTGGTCCGTCGCTTATCAATTTCAGAACTGCACCAAAAATCATAGTGATCCGTGTCCTGGTTAAATCTAGGTTGTGCTTATTGGTGTTAGGTTTCTTTTCTTGCCTACAATGGTTAATGCTCATGTTAGCAGAGAGCATAGAAATGTTTATAGGTCGTAGCAGTGGTTTGCCCATGGGAACTTTGCCATTCTGATGGGAAATAAATGAGATCTTGTGGTAGAAGAATGAAGAATCTGCAAATTGTGATTTTGCGCCTCTGGCTAAGATAGAAAATGGTATCTTTGCAAGGTGTTCCAGAGAGAGATAGGTGGGGCTTGACACTTCGATGGGGTGCAAATCTCTCTCTGTGCTTATATTTTTAGTGCATTTCTGATGTACTAGTAATGAACTTGCACGTGCTAGTTTACCAAATTTACCATTTTATTTTTCCGGGAATTTTACTCCAATTGTTGTCATTTATTTTCACTCTAGTTGACTCCTCAACACTTTATTTGTTCTTTGGTCAGAACCTGAACATTTTCTATCCACCACAAAAAGAAAAAAAAGAAATGGAAGCAATTGAGTATGACATATGCAAATCTTTGTGAGTTAATAATTTAATGTAGTGTAATTGGGTAACCCTTTGTGCCTTCTTATGCCTAGTTGGGGCTGTTTTCTGCCTTCAGTGGAATCATAGCTTGTAGAAAATATATTTTCTATTAACATACGACTTCTCCACATGTTTAAGGATCAAAGAGGATGATAAGATGATTAAATCAGAAGGTTTGGAGTCTCTTTCGGAACAAGAGCTTCGCCAGGCTTGTAGGGATCGAGGCTTGCTTGGGTTACTTTCAGTAGAAGAAATGCGACAACAGGTGTCTTGCTCCCGAATGCTTCTGCATATTTTTCCCATGCACCTGCTTGTTTATATCTTGACTTTCTGGCTAGCATGTCAATTGTCACTATCAGGGTGTTTTTCTGTTTGCCCCATTCTTTTACTTTACGTCAAATATCTGCTTAAAGATAATCAAAATGCAAACAAGTACATTCTCTACATCATGCTTGCCTTTTTTGAACCATACATGTTGGAACTATGTATTCAATTTCTATAGCGGACATTATTTACCATAGTCAGTAATTCTATTGTTTGTAGTACTAAAGTTGATTTAATGTCTTTGTTTTATCATATTTTGCATGCAGCTGCGTGATTGGCTGGACTTGTCTCTCAATCGTTCTCTTCCTTCTTCGCTGTTAATTCTCTCCAGGTATTATGTGTTTACTTCCCATGTTGTATAAGTTTAAGCTACTGCCTATTGTTAAGTGACTTCTCGACTTAACTCTGCTATCAGACTAGGGATATTTTAAATAAGCAGAATCTTTGGCAGACATAGAACTTGGGAAACCAAGATGGAGAGTCGAGTGGTAAAAGACACGGTAGGGTGGTGGGCAATGCTATTTGGCGAACCACTAGCTAGGTTAGAAAAGGCGGAACATTAGCCACTTAGTTCTAGGAGAGGTGGTGGAACTGTTAGGGGGGTAGTTAACCAACATTCGAAGTGCTGTTTCTAGAGAAGTAAGAACAGACTCGTTCATCTAGTATTTTTTTTTTCTCCTGTCACTGCTTGCAGGGCCTTCAATGTGTCCGGAAAAGTAAAGCCTGAGGAAGCAGTTCAAGCTACACTTTCCTCACTGCCGGATGAAGTTGTTGATACTGTGCAGGTCACATCTCTGCCTTCTGAAGATTCTGTTGCAGAAAGGAGAAGAAAGTTAGAGTTCCTTGAAATGCAGGAAGAATTGATAAAGGTTTGTCTTCTTGTAACTTAGTCTTCCTTTTTATGTCACTGGTCTGATTGCTGTAGATGTAATCTATAAGATATTTGCGACATGTCTTCGGATAGTTGTTAAATGATGTCAACGCTGACATATGCTTCTTGTCGATAAATTTCCTTCAACTGAGATGTATCATGGTAAATTACAGGAGGAGGAAGAGAAAGAGGAAGAGCTCCAGGCTAAGTTGAAGGAAGCCATTGTAAATGAGAAAGATATAGCTTTGGAAGAGATGAGGGATCCAACATCTGGTGAGGCGGTAAAACATGAACCAATGGAGAAAGATGAACAGCTTTGTGACTTAAGTAGTGCATTGGCTGTTTTAGCTTCAGCATCTGTAAGTGCTACCATATTTTTCTGGTATAAATCTGAGAAGCAGCTGTATTTGATTGAAGAGAGATCTTAACATTACCTTGCCTTTCGCCCATTCTTTCAGTCGGTGAGCAGGGAGCGTGAAGAGTTTTTAAGGCTGGTGAATAAAGAGGTTAGTGTAATAAGTAAATCATGTTCTACCACTATACGTCTTCCTAGATCTTTAAGATTTCTGTATGAGCTGCAATCTTTAGCTTTCATGCATTGATACTGTTTGTGTGAGCATATCTTTTTGTTCGATTCACGGCCTATCGTGCATGTGCTAAACTACATGTAGATTGAAGTTCTGTATTTTTTTTTTCTAGCTCAGTCACCTCACTTTTGCAATGTTATTCCTTCTCCAACAAAGCATTTTTATGCAAGTGATTTTCGTGTTCTTCTAACTCCTTGGACTAGATAGAATCTGTTTTCTCTTCATAGATGCAAAGTTGTACTGTTGTTTTGTATCATTATGGGTGGAGGATTCAGTAGGTTCATTTTCATTTCAGATAGAGTTATACAATAGCATGGTCGACAAGGAAGGGGAAGGGGAAGGAGAGGCTGAGAAGGCATATAGAGCTGCTAGGGAGGAGGTCACTGATGAAGCTGTTGAAACATCTCCCGCTCACAAAGTTTCATCGGCACTAATAGACAGGGTAACGAGTTTCACTATGAATTTTCAATTTCTATTTGTTACAATTGTTAGCTCAGTTCTCTTTATCTGAGAAGTGTGCTTTTCTGAATGACTCAGGTGGATGCTATGCTGCACAATCTTGAGAAAGAAATTGATCATGTGGACACACAAATTGGTGACCGGTGGCGGTTACTTGACAGGTTCTTTATTTTCTTTGTCTACAAGCTATGTTTATCTATGCTAGGTTTTAGGTTTAATTTGCAACATAATGGCATGAGGTACATTACCTGGGGCGTGGCAAAATTTTCCAAAAACTGTCCTACGAGGCCAGAAACATTAGCAGGAAAATCTCTTCGGAGTACCTAATATCTATACAAGAAATATAGTTTGGAGATTGGAATTATTAAGGAAGAATCTTGTGGACTTTTAAGGTAATAGCATGTTTGAGTGGTTGTGTTTGAGAAAATGCTGCTTTGGTCTTCAAGGGTAACTTCCCTTGTCCATGGCGGATTCATTTGGGTGGCAGCGGATGGTTGGGGATAACTTTTAGGGCATGTTTGATTTGGAGACTAGCATGATGTTTGATTGACTTTGGGCAATGACAGATTATAATCCCGCTCGATTACAATACTGTTTAAATAAGGAATACGAAGTAATGAGAGGAGGTGATATTGTATATACTGTCTATGCAAGATATTTTTTTTCGACGATTTTCTTCCGTCGAATTTTTCTCAATGAATTTTTTTCGACAAACTTTTCCTGACGAAAATTTTCCGTTGGAGATTTTTTGACTAACTTTTTTCGACGAACTTTTTCCGATGAATTTTTTCTGGCAGTTTTTCCGGCGAACTTTTTCCGACAAATTTTTCCGACGCAATTTTTCTGAACGAATTTTTTCCGGCAAAATTTTTTCGGTAAACTTTTTTCGACGAATTTTTTCCAACAAAATTTTTCCCACAAAATCTTCCCAGTTGAATTTTCCCAACGACCTTCTCCGGCAAACTTTTTCCATCGGAGATTTTCTGGCGAACTTTTTCCCGGTGAATTTTTTCCGATAATTTTTTTCCCACCGAATTTTATTCGGCGAATTATATCTACAAAACAAACATATTAGAAAACAATACCCTATTACTCCATATCTCCTATTATTACAATCTCTCCTTATATCCCTCATTACTCCATATCCTATATTTTTTAATCCTGCAATCAAACACACCCTTATGGTAATAGCATGATCGTTGGCATTTCTAGGATGTCCCCGTGGCCTACCTATGAAACACTTCCTAGAGCTGCCAAGGCACTCTTTAAAAAATGAAAAATATAGGAGAAGAAAGATGTTAGGCATATCTCCTCATCGCCAGTCTACAATGCTATGTTTGCTTTTCCCTCCCTTGCATCCCAACTATCATCAACCAAAGATTTGCACACGGTGACATATTGTTGTTCAGGCTATTACTGTTTGGTTTGGTTCGAGTTTTCTGTTTAAATTTTGAGTTTTTGGTTTTATGTTTTAAGTTTTGTAAAAACAGAAAACGTGTTTGATTTATAATTTGAAAAAATATTTTGGGCGTTTTTCGAATCTTGGTCTTCAGCGTTTTCTGTGTTTTGGACGATTTAAGAATTTCTACAGAAAACACGAAAAACAGCTTTTTCTTGTTTTCTAAATTTTGAAAATTTTATACAGGAAATTGTTTCCTGTTTACAAAAAAATTCAGAGCAGACATGTTTTAACAGAGAAAACAGAAAATAAGGCACCAATTAGGGCCTAAGTTTCTGAACCATTGGCTCATTGCTCAATATAAACACAATATAAACCTAACTGTTCTTTGTTGTTTTCTTAATTGATTGGCGACAATTTCTTTTCATTTATGGTTGTGTTCCAACTGTAAAAGTAGTTTTGTTAAAGTGAGCTTATGGCAATATAGGGACTATGATGGGAAGGTTACTCCTGAGGAAGTCATCGCTGCAGCCAATTATCTGAAGGACACTTTAGGCAAAGATGGTATCCAAGAACTCATCAGCAAGCTTTCCAAAGATAGAGGTTTGTGCTACCAGAGAGAGAAAAATCGAAAAATCGAAAAATCTAGCCATCGCTATGTTATATGCCTGTTTGATGTGTTGCGAAACACGACCATGTTTTTCTGAGAACTCCCATTGTTTCCTTGGCAGATGGGAAAATCCTTGTGGAAGACCTCGTCAAATTTGGCAGTAAAAAAGAGGACAGTGAAGCAGCTGAAGGGGGAAGATGATGATTCAGTACTACATTCCTCCTGCTTTTCTCCGACGTTGTTTTGTAGGTCGTCGGTCCATATACCATAATCTTTTTAAAATGGATGTTTCATATGACCAGATTGAAGCTTTGCATTGCCTCCCACAATTTTGATCAGAGTTGGCAGCTGCATTTGTGATACAAAGTTTAATGAGAAGGATTCTATTCTATTACAGTAGGATCAAATACTGTAGTATTGAAAACAATGATATTCACGATTTCTTTATTTCATCTTTGATAAGTACTCATTGCCTTATCCCCTTTTGTGAGTAATAAAGCCTTTTGGAGTACTTTATATAAGTCACAAACTAAGCCTGTTTCCTTGACTAGCTACACATGATTATTGATTGCTTGACACATGATTGTTTTTCACGTACGCGGTGAAGAACTTTTTCTCCACACATGAGAAGCGAAGTCAGACAATTTGCTGACGGCTAGGAAAAAGATTGACCAGTTATGTTAATTGTGCTCTAAGAGCATCTCAACGGAGTCAATAAAATTACTCAATATGTTATATATTAGTTATTAAATGGTAAAAATGTTGGATATTTGTTAAAATATGTGATCAATATTTTAATAGGTAAAAAATATCGAGTAAATAAATTATACGATATCTACCCTTTTCTACATTTATTATTATCATTTATTACTTTATTTTTCACTTCTCTTTATTTATGCTCCAATGAAAGATGAGAATTGATTCCAAAAGCAAATGTTATTGATAAAATAATTTTTTTTTACTCAATAAGTCAGTCTTTATATTTGTAGACTGACTTATTTTTTTTAAGTTATAGAGTTATTTATAAACTCCATTAGAACATATTTTTAGACCATCACTCCATAATATTTTATGGACTAACATAATGAAGTGTTTTATAAACTTCATTGTGGATGCTCTAACAGTCTAATGTGGGAATGAATGATCCATCATGGATAAGGAATTTGTGGAATAAGATAGTGGTAGGTGTTGGTGGATCTTTATTAAAAAAAATTTATCCGATGATTTTATCTTTAAAATCAAATAAAATTAATACATTAGATAATTTATTCAACGAACCTTCCCATTATTTATTATCCATATCTTTCTCCCTCGTTTTTCAATCCGTGTATCAAGCAAAGCCTTTATATATGTACGACACTCCTAACCATTCATTTGGTCAATAAGTAAACGGTCAACTAAAATAAACTAATTTTTAAAAGGAAAAAAATGTAATGTTTTAAAATGAGTGACCATGAATATTGTGTGTGATAATGGTTTGCTAAATACCGATGTCCTTTAATACGAGTTTCACATATTACAACAACGTGACTTGCACGTCATAGTAAATTAACTTAAATTAAAAAGCTTCAAATGGAATATTTCAAACTTTGAAAGTAACAGGTAAATTCTGAGTTTTATTACACCCCTTTTTATCCCGTAGAATGAGAATATTTATAGTTACTACATTATAAATTAGATGTCTCATTTACTCCTATTTAGAGCATCTTCAAAGGAAGATTAAAATGGGTTGTATTTTTTGTACTTTACAACCATGAAAAATGTAAAGTAGAGGTTGCAAAAAATTTGGATTCTAACCATGAGTTGTAAATCCCAACCACCATTGATTTTCCTCTTTTTTTTTCCAACCTCAAAAATTTGGATGTAAATTTGTACCCCAACTTCAAAAGTTGTATTTTATAATCACAAATAGCATCAAGGTTTGACTTCTTCTTTTCAAGCTTTTGGTTGTATAATGATAGTTATGGATTTTACAACTCTATATACCACCTGAGTTGAAGATTCTCTAAGAAGCAGGTCGTTTGGACGTGCGGTACCCTCATGATTAGGGATGACAATTTTGACCCGAACCCGAGCAACCCGGCCCAACCCGATTTTTTGGTCCCAAAACCAAAAAAAAATTGGGTTGGGTTCAACCTGATTTTCCCTAGTCCGGGTCCAGGGTGTCCCGACCCGAGACCCAAACCCGGACCCAAGCCGGTATATATATTTATTAATATAATATTATAATATGGTGGAAAAAGAACTTTCAACATAGATGCCCTTGCTACTTAGTGTCATGACATACAGTCTATCTAGATAGCTTAGAGTGACAATTCATCCTCTGTCCTGTTAGGGTATATGCTTCAATAGGTTATAGCTTGAGCCTGCAAATCAACAAGCGGTAAGAATGCAATGCTTCTTTACGTATGGCAGGGGAAAATTTTATAAAACAAACGACTAGTAGAAACCTGAAGATGTTGTCATTGAAAAACTGAAAATATGAAACCTGTTTCTGCTCAATGATTCTTTTTACCAACACAAATATGGATGCTTCAAATGCTGAGTAAGAGCATCTCCGACGTATGAAAAATAAGGTCTGCTATTTGCATTGTTAGAATCAAATGAATGAAATCCTACACCTCAACTATGAGGTTTTGGAGCTTTTATTATTAATTGATAATGGACCTCTTGGGTTCAAGGTAAAATACATGATAAAAGGCCCAACAGTAAATAGATTAACACCACCTAATACCATACTCTC
>JAOWBR010092694.1:0-14603 GCA_028571145.1 Dionaea muscipula
CAAACTCTTGAAATTGAAAGAAACAAAGAAGAAAACCACAGCAGACTATGTTAAAGCAATTAGTACCCAATCAATCACAGATTTTGGCACAGAATCTCAAATAAATAGGTTAAGAAAATGATTTTTAGATCAATTGGAGTTGATCAATAAGTAGATTAGGACAAGCAAAACACAAATATATGAGGACAAGCAAACTCTTGAAATTGGGGGAAACAAAGAAGAGAACCACAGCAGACTATGTTAAAGCAGAATCTCAAGTACCAACCCAATCACAGATTTTGGCACAGGATCTCAAGTAAATAGGTTCACAAATTGAAATTTTTTGATCAATTGGAGTTAAATCAATAAGTAGATGAGCAGAATCAGCACCAAGCCTAAAACACAAAGAAAATCAGTGCCCACTTCAAAAATAAAATTGTGCTCCGCGAATTTGCACCAGAAGGAAATTCATCCCCAACCAGAATCGAATTTGGTTACAAGTTAAATTTCAGAACCATAAACTATTAAATTGGAAAGAAACGAAATTGAACCCTTAACTATCCTCAGTTCAAATTACACAAACCTGAAACTCCTGGTCCTTAGATAGAGAATGGAAAGCGGATTCAAGCTCCGACAAAGCAGACATGAGGGTTTCGGGCACATACTTCCCACCAAAACGACCAAACCTTCCAAACGAATCGGGTCTCTGGAGAATCACCGGCTGTTCCTGGACCTTCCTCCCATCTTGAACCTCAGCCTTGTCGACGGCTGAGTCCCGGGTCATTACGCAGGTAACTGAAGAAGGGCGAGTTGGGAATTTGAGTGATTTGGACGGTGAAGATGAGAATTTGAATGTGGGGTACGTAGATTTGGGGAGAGATGGTGTGTGGGTCTTCAGGATTGAACTCGCTGATGCTGCCATTGCAGAGAGAGAATTGTTTGTGATCAAGCGAAAAATGATATTTAGCTTTACGTTATAAAAATGGAATAAGAAAATAAAAATTTCCTTCTCATTTATTTATATGAACCAAATTAGTTTTTGGCATATCATGTAACGATGAACTATTCATAACTATAGCCATAGGGTTCATTATCATCTTAAAAATGAATCTTTTTCTCATTTATTTCTCATCAAATTCGGCTTTTGATGTATCATATAATGATGATCATTGAAGTATCTCCAATGAAATGTTATACTTGGAGTCAAGGACGAGTTAGAAACCCCCTAAACTTTTGTCCCCCATGTGCGTGATCACCCACATGGGGGACGAAAGTTTAGGGAGGCAGACTTATAAAATTTAGGGGGCGGAGGTCAATAAAATACATATAAAAAAAATTATATATTTTTATAATATAATACCAACGGTTTTTTCCGTAGGGGGACCACCGTCCCACTAGTCCTCGCTGGCTCCATCCTTGCTAGGAGTTAAAGTTAAGTTATAGCAATTGATAATTTGCTCCTTCAATGAAGTGTTAAAACCATGAATAAATTTTACAAATGTCATAGCTGAGCACACAAATATGAGCTAAATTATAAGTTAACATTTCCTACTGTTCTAAACAGATATTATTTGTTTTTATTTTTATGATTCAATCAATATTTTTATTACAAATATACTAGGTGTTGATATATAACACTTACACCACTAAAATAACTTTATCAAATTATAGCAAAATCATACTTCATTGATCAAATTATAGATTTAGCATCTCACTAGTCATCATTGGAGATGATGAAATTTTCTTTTTCATTTGTTACATTACATATTGCGTAATGATGAATTCCTCGTCTGTAACTTTTGGAAAGTTCACCATCATTTAGGGATGGACATTTTCACCGACCCTATCGAACTCGAACCGTTTGCTGAACCGAATGAGGCGGGATTGGGGGATTTTTTTTGAGGACGGGAAATTTTTTTACAAACTATGCAGGGAACAGGTCAGGGCCGAGTTTAGGAGTCTCCCCGATCTTCGAATCCATCTCGAATCCCCAAATCTCCGAATCTCCCTAATACTTGTTGTTGGAATTCTTCGAAATTCTCGAATGCCCACGCGAATCCTCAAATCCCTATGGGGATCCCCGTATCCCGTTCGGGCGTCGGAATAGAGAGAAAAAAAGTCTCCAATGAGGATCAAGGTGAGGATGGAGCCGGTTTTCGAGTTTGGGGGCGGGGACACCACTCTCCGACTCCGAACCTGGCTATGGCCATCTCTACCTCTATCAAAAAAAAAATATTTTCCATTTATTTCTGATCCAATTTAGCTTTGACGCAATATCACTAATATGAAAAGATAAACTTCTCAACTCCAAACTTTTGTGATAAGTTCACTAGTCACTACCATCTTAAAAATAAAATTTCCTTTTTCTTGTAACGATGAACTTCTCATCGGTAACTTTTGGTGATAAGTTCACTTAAAAAAAAAAATTTCTTACATTAATTTATGATCCAATTTGGCTTTTGACATTTATTATACAAAACAGCTCAAGATTTGAATCTCCCTTCATAAAATATCTTGAGATATTTTGTACCGTTGGATCAATAAAATGGGAGGGAATCAATTTCAACCATTGGATTATATTTAATTATATCATATTAAATGCATCACATTAAATATATCACATGAAATATTATAATACTAGAAATTGCTCGTGCCGTTGGCACGGTGAACATTCATATAATTTTATTTATTCTCACAAAAATTATTCGTGTGCTCATATGGTGTCCGTGTCATGCCGTGTAATTTATATAATTTTTTAATAAAAAAATAAAAATTATATCAACATTAGATTCGTTTTAATACTCGTAAAAAATTATGAATTTTAACTATAATATTTTTATATTTGATAAATTATATAGTAAGATATAAAAAAATAAATTATGGGTTGTGTAATATTATGTGATGTGATGTGAAAGTGGAAAAGAGAGGTAACCAATGAGAGTCTTGTTTTTGTCCACATAGGACAATCAAGAGAGATAGATTCAAAATGTGTCTTACTTTATTATATAGATATATAGATTTGTCAAATCAAAATTATCACTCGTATTTTTTACTTGTTTATTTATTTATATTTTTTTTATTTAAGAGAGTGAAATAGCGCAAACATATCATTCATGGATGAACATAAAGCCTATAATAATTTGAGTTGGAGAAAGATTCTCCCATGAAGGACAAAAGTAAAAAGTGAGAGGTCTCATACAACAATAGGAAAGAATAATTGGTGGTCCAAGGGAGCAAGGGTCAATTGTACCATCCATATCCTTTGGTTTTTTTTTTTTTAATCTCAAGTAAGGCTTCCTCCTCCAATTCCATTTCATCTTGAAATGCTTTTAAAATGTTGTTTACTGTATATAAATTGAAAGAAGCGGTTAAATTGATGTCATCACTGTAAGAAAACTGTTTATTTTATGAATGAGCCTATTTTATCAATAATTTATCGATAAACACATATTTTATCGATAATTTATTAAAAAATTTTATCGATATATTTTTGTCGGTAATTAATGAGGGAATACGATTTATATCGATAATTACTCACGAAATACAGCAATATTATCGATAATCCGTCACTATTTAGCGACAAAACAACATCGTCGGTAATCCGTTGGAATGTAGCGATAAAAAATCTCGTCGGTAAAATTCCGTAGGTAATGATATTTTTCTTGTAGGGTAGTGTGTAGCGCTTGGGATATGATAGTAGTTGATGATAATGATGTTGACATATGATATAGAGATTTTATTGGTGATTAGCTTCCTGTCCCCATCTTAATTCCTCCCCACCATGCACCAAGCAAAAGCAATCAACACATGCAAATTGATGATGGTTATCGTGAATATTATCAAGACTATGACCATGGTGACCATGATGATACAATTAGTAATTGTAATTACATGCATGAAAATATTCAAATTTATGATGATATATATAATATCATTAATTAAGCATCGATCGATCATTCATAATCATTCCGCTTTCCAAGCATAGAGGAAGAAGCAGCATTCTGGTGATTCCAATTGCAACTGCTGTTCTCCTCCTCCTCCTCCTCCTGCATCATCTGCCAACGGCGGCGGCGATGAAGAAGAAGAAGAAGATGCAGGTGATGAAGAAGAAGGAGGAGGAGAAGAAGTTGAGGGTTTGAATAAGAACATAGCGTTCCTTAATCCGGACCCGAATATCCAATCATGGACATCCCAATAAACTTCGACCCTTTTTCGGTTCACATCAATGAACTCATTGCCTCTGAACTTCCACTGCAGGTGCTTCACGTGAGCAGCCACCTGCCCATCAATCCTGATCTCCATCTCCGGACTAAGCCCCCCGTATATGCACTCGATCGAGATCTCGTGGGAGAAAGATTTCTCCCTTTCATGGAGCTTGATCTTGGTGGAGAATCTCCTCTTCCCGAACACGTGCTCTTTCCTCGAAACCAATGTGGGATCAATCAGCGATGGCCGACACCCCGTCTTCCTAAACGCCTCCTTCTTCTGATCGCCCACCGCTAGAACCACCTCACCCCCGCAGACTATCGCCACATAGTAATCCGACTGCGGCTCCACCTCTCCGTTGAATTTCGCCGACTTGAGGTCCCACAAAACGTCGACCGTCTTCCCGTCGACTATGAAATGCTTTGAGCCTTGCTTCCTCCAGAAGTACCACGGCTTGAGCTCCACCTTGCAGTGGTAATGATGGTCTCCCCCTGGACCATCCACCGAGACCGATAGTCCATGGAGGAGGAGGTTCTTGCACCACGTGATGGTCACCAGCCGACATTGGCTGGCAATCTTGGTTCGGTACACGGACATGATCAGGCTCTGGGGTGGCCCCGGTCGTGCTTGATCGTCGTTCGCTGGCTTTGAATCACCGGACGTGAAACAGGCAGGGACTCCGATCGCCTCGTTGATCATCATCAGTGCTAGCTAGCTAGCTGCAGCAAGCAAGCAATTACAGATATATATATATGATTCTCTCTCTCTCTCTCTCTATATATATATATATCCTTAATTAATTGTTGTTTAATTTCTACTGCTAGCTGCTTCTAGCCAACTATAACCATTGAACTAACCATGCATATGCATGTATGCTTAATTTCCTGGCTCACCAAAATGTGGGATTTTTCCTTTCTCATGTATTCGTGAGAAGAAAGCAAAGGAAAGGAAGTGGCCTTTTACTATAACAAAGGGAAAGGAAAGGAAACAAACTTAAATGGAAGTGGCTGAACTGAATAATGACACCAAAAGCTTAGCTAGCTGGGGAAGGAGGCCAGGGAGGAGACAGTGAACGCAAGTTGAAGCAAGTGCAACATGTGCAGTGGGGTAGGAGATAAATTTACATGTATAAAAATAATAATTGAATACGACATTTTTATTGGCATGTGGAGTGTCCTTGAGAATTGAGATACCTCCAGCAAATTGCCAGAAATCTTTTCAAGTATACGATCGACGTACTGATCAGCAAGAAATAATATTGCACATATATATCATGATCATGATGAATTTGCAAACAATATTGAAATTATAATATTTAGCTATATTAATATATAATCTCTGAAGTAACTTAGGTCGATTATTATTACAGTGACATCATCTAAGCTACCACGACCAACAGCGAGATTCACGAGCTCCTTGCATGCTGCGGTCGGCTGCCTCGTGTTGGTGTTCCTCTGGTGGAATAAAGAGATCCTCCGACATTTTGCGGGAGGGCTCTCATTTCCACCATCAAAGTCTCCCACTGCTTCTTGATCTTCTCTCGAGTAATGGATGGTCTTTTTAAATCTAGGAGACAGACATGTTGTGATCCTCCTCCTCCTCTCCTGCTGCTGCTTGACCAGAGAAATCCTTCGTACTTTTGGTGAAGCACAACTTGAACTGACACAGGCATAGTCTTCAACAATGTTGTTCTCTTTTGAGGAATCATCATCTCCTGCTCCAAGTTGTTTTCTTTCAACTGAATGTTGTCCAAGCACAATGTCAATGGCTTCCTGGTTACCAACCTACAAAGTCCATCAATGAATTTGGAGTAAATTAAGCACTGGAGTGATGTCACTGCGGGTACCAGAGAATTGCACCAAGCCCATCTGCGGGCATGGCATGCATGCAGAATGCATGTGTCACCTTTTCTTTGAGCCAAGCACTCGAGAAAAGTAATTTTCAAGTTACTGTCTATAATAGCATGTAAGCATACGAGTACCATGAATGCCCCAATTCACTTGCATCATCTTCTAAGGGTCTGTTTGGATAGAGGTTAATGGTGGGAAAGGGAGGGAAATAATTTATGTTGTGTTTGGAAAAGTCCGGTGAAAGAAGAGGAGGTGGAGGAAATTGCATTATTTTTCTTTCTTTTAACCTCTATTTCCCATCAATTTGATGGTTAAAATTTCACCACAAAAAACCCACTTATTTAACCTCCATTCCCCTTATTTCCCTTCCCCTCCCCTCCAAATTTTTTTCTCAAACATGATGGTTAATTATTTCCTCTCCATTCCTTTCCCAAACAACCCTCCGGCCCTCCCCTCATTTCCCCTCCCCTCTCCCCACCAAATTCACTACTATCCAAAGAGGTCCTAAGAGAACCTCACTTGGAAGCTGTGGTGGGATAGCACCACTGGAAATCCCTATCAATTGTTTTATATGTTCTAATGGGTAACCTGTAGATGCAGAACAGATCACTTGGCATCATTATTGTTGTGTGCATGTGATGAATTTAGGAGAAACCCACATCGGGGAGGAAAAAGAAATATCCATATGAAAAAGATATGATTACTATATCACCACCTGGAGGCGTATTTGGATTAAAGTACTCTCACAGGATGGGTGACCTTCTGGAAAACTATCCAAATACGGGTGTGGGTAGTCAGTTGTCATTTCAAGCTGGATTCCCTCCTCTGACGGTCTTCCCAGTCCCCAACAATTATAGACAGGATCAGACTGGTTCCAACTATTCATTTCAAAAAGACCGAAACCTTCAAATGTGAGTCCTACTAAAGTTGCTTTTTTAGGAGTGCCACAGGCTTTTCTTTTTCAGAAGTGTGACCTTTTGCTCATTTAAGATGAATGCTTACTGAGGACCAACTATAGGACATCCCCACAAATTTTACGAAAAGTAATCAAAGATCATATCTGGAGTAACAACCTCTGCATTTCTAGCACAAACAGTTCCTCAATTTATCATCAGCACTGGCACAATGGCACTACAAGTTAAGTTTGCTATTCGCATTAGGCATCAGACATGATGCCAATGATGCATTTGCAAGTCAGAAATGCTTTTCCAGATGATGTTAAGAGCATCTTTTTAGGCAACAAAGGGTATATCCAGATGGAAACACACTTGAATTGGGAACAAAACATGCAGATTTGCAATTTAAAAGGGTGTTTCCTGGTGCGGCAAAGGAGGGTATATGCACATAAGCAGATTTGCAATTTGGCAAGAGAATAAACTACGCTGAAAACAGCACCCATGATTAGAACAAGAGCAGACAATGCACATGGAGATCAGGAAGAGTTAGTAGACCAAAACAATCACCTTATCCCACAATCCATCTGAAGCTAGAACTAGAAACTCCATGTCTGAAGTAAGATTCAGCGTCCGTGTCTCTGGCTCTGCAAGTATCCAATCCTTCAAATGAGAATCACCAATACTTCTAGAAACAGCGAGTGTGCCATGAACTCTCCAAGCTCCTCGGTGCATCTCTACATACCCTCCCTATTTATATATATAAAAGGATATATGGAAACATACAAGTTATTTCCAACTAGAGAACTTAGCTGACTGTAGAAACATAGTAACTGGCTATGAGTCAAATTTGAGATACCGTATCCTCTATTCTTTTGCGCTCATCCTCCCGATCTGGTTTGTGATCCTTAGTGAGGGCCTCAGCCACCCCACCTCTACAAAGGACTGCCCTGCAATCACCCAAATTCGAGATGACCATCTCCTTCTCTTCAATCAAAGCTGTCACACAGCACGCACCACTGCCTACACCCTGCATTTGCATTGTCAAGACATGCAAGGGAAGCAAACAAGAATTCAATTGCTAAATCGTTGAAGGTATAACACATCTTCTTTGAAAGAAACCTAAACATGAAAAATACAATTAAGATAGCATACTGTTATGAAACCTAAACAAGAATCAATTGTTAAATATATATTTCAATGGCCTATTTGGTAGAGTTGATTCATCAACATAGTATTATCAGAGCGGACTGTCCACGTGTTAAAGCCCAACAACCGCTGCATGTGCTCCACGTCATCCAAGTTGTCCATGTGGTAGGCTTGACAATACACCACATGTGCACCACCACACGCGTGGTGCCACTCGGACTATCACTACAAACTAGAAGTTGAGCTAAAACCGCACCAAAAGTAACAATTACCGAGTGATAACAGATAACCAACATGAACAAGCTTGGGCAAGAAATGGAATTCCATTAACAGAACTTTACGCAGATGAAGAAGCACCATGCAAGCCCATGTGAATAAAAAGCTAGGGTTCCTTCCACTACCCACTAAAAGAAATCCCCAAATCGTGGGAGAATGAGAATGTTCATTCCTGATTATTTGAAATGACGTCAAGCGAGAGTTCACATTCCGTATCCATTGTAGCAATTGACAAGAAGAAGGACACTAAAAGGAAATTGTGGTGAGCAAGATGTGAGATCAACCTTCTTCAAGAACTCCTCATCAGTTTTAAGATAAGCTGCTCTCACAGCCTCATCCTTTGACGCATTTCCACTACGATCCTCAAGCGTTGTCATGATATTCGTATACAGATTTTCGGCCACGTAATCGGCAGCCCATCGCCCTCCATGCCCATCATAAACCCCGAAAAAGCCCTACGCATACCATCAAAAGCCACTCAATTGCTTGAATATAACATACCAAAACAAGAGGGAACAAGCCGGAGAAAAAAAAAACGAATTAGAAAGACTACCTTCTTGTGGTTTCCATGAAATGAAGAAACAATCTTATGGGTATCCTCCATGAACTTTTTCTTGCCCTTAACGGCAGAAACCCCTACCCAGAGATCCCGAAAACAAAAGACGTCGTTATCCTTGGCGGGTGACCCGGTAGATTTAATCAGCTGCACCTCGGTGCGAATCTCCCGCAGCACATCAGGGATCTGGATACTGGGTGGCCTCTTCCGCTTCAGAGAACAAGAAACACTCGGGGTCTTCAGCGGCGTAACGCTAGCCCCACCACCGGCCACAGATCCCGAACCCAGATCTCGAACAGAGGGGGAAGAAGCCAAAGCCATTTCTTCGTTGTCTGTGGGTCGGCGAAGAAGAGAAAAAGATGGAGATTGAGAGGCGGCGTTGTAGTAGTTGTTGGGATCAGATTTTCTCGGGGATTTTGGGCTTGGTGGTGGTGGCGGCGGCATTGTGATCATATTGTTCTGTTGAGAACAAACGCGGAAAGATTAGAGATTTTGCAACGGCTAGAAATACGGGGAATTAAAAGTCGTTGAAATAGGAATAGTGCTGAGCTTGCTTTGCGGCCTTGTTGATGTTTTTGAAAGCCGTTTGCAAGGTGGGGCAGGTGGTCAAAGGAAGGAGAGTGGGAAATTTCAAAAATCAAAACGTTGAAATTGTAAGATGGAGGCAGCTCAGCTCACAATATTGCTAGTTAGATTACCAACTAAATTACACTCTAAATTATTTTTTTTAATAAAAAAAAGTGAGTGGAAGTTCCATCATTTATTTCCTTTATCACTATTCTCAACCACCTCACCCACTTTTCCTTATTAGAAAAAGTAATTTAGAGTGTAGTTTAGTTAGTAGTCCAACTAGCAATGTTAGCTCAGCTCACTCGGTCACCCAGTCATCGACTAATCGGCCCTGTCATAGATCCACCGACGTTAGTTAGCAAATCCGAAAATAATACGGATATTAAAATACGGATAAATTAAAATATTATATAAATTTATATAAAATACGTATATTATATAATACGTTATTTTAAAAAATATGTAAATTTTACTAATATAGTCACCAACTCATTTTCGTCTCATCGCCAGGGATTTAGATCTAATGCATATTTGCTACGTTAAAAAAAAATGGCGGTAAACACAAAGCTACAGGTATATCCTCTAAGATTAAATTTCTTAAATGTTTTTCTTATATTAGAGTTTACTTATTTAAATTTACATAAATGTTAAACAATCAGATATATTTATTAGGAATTTTTAAAAGTAGTATATGATTAAAGACATTGTTAATTTACATATAATATAGAGAAAAAAATTTGGACCTTAGTTTATTTTTGCTATTTTTGATGGAAAATATTAGTTCAAAAAACAGAACATCAATAATAGAAAAAAAAAAAGGATATTTCTGAAAGAAATTCAAATTGGTCGAAAAGTGAGTGAATTTTATATAATTATAAACCAAAAAAATATTATTCATAAATACATAATATAATATTATAAAATAATAAAAAAATTATAAATAAGTATCCAAACTAATACATTTTTAAATAGATATCAAAACTTTTATTTTTTACAAATAGTCATCCAAATTTTAATTTTTTTACAAAGTCATCCGTCGTAAAAAAAAATATTAGTATGAATACCTATTTATAAATAATCATCTAAATTTTGAATTTTTTTTTTCAATTAAAGTTTGAATGACTATTTTAAAAAAATATTAGTTTCGATATTTATTTGTAAATTTTTTAACTATTACGTCAACAAATTTAACGGGGATGATTATTTATAAAAAAAATCAAAATTTAAATAACTATTTGTAAAAAATTAAAATTTAGGATGTCTATTAAAAAAATATTATATTGTATGTTATATTGTATATTTTATTATTTTTATATCTTGTTTTTGACACTCTTTTTTACACTATTTCTGGATACAAGTCAATTTATAAAAATGAATCGAACCTTTTTGGCAAAAAAAAAAAATAATCAAAACAAATAAAAAAAAAAGTCGAAAAATCCTAAAAAAATAATAAAAAAATAGACTGCTTGTGAGTTGGTCGGTGTGACGGTGTCTAAATTCGGGGGGCGTAGCATGGTTGTCATTCACACACCTCATTTGCTCGAACTCCGTGCCTAGTGACTGTTGCGACTTTGATCACTCGCAATTTCTATCCACACCTCATTTCCACTTCCCTCGGAAGGCTGCTTCTGCTTGTGCGCGCGCGTGCATGTGAGATAGAGGATGCTACTGCCTTCCCCTGCAGTCGGTCTCCAACCACTTCTCCGAAATCCAAACTACCACCGCAAAACCGCCGCCTTCTACCCTGACCACCGCCTTCGCCGCCACCCCAGCTACCACCATTATAGCTCCACCAGATGCTACGCCTTTTCAGCCCCAAAGCACCGGCACCGGCACCTAACAAAATCTTCCTCTTCCCTATCCAACGCAACCTCCCTTGAGAAACCTAATTCTACCGTCTCTCTTCGCTACGCAAGTGTCCCCGTCTTGGAAGATGATGATGATGATGATGATCTCGGTGCGGCGAGAGGAGGTGGAGGAGGAACTTCGATGGTGACTTCCGCCTCCGCTTTGGCCACCGCGATACGCAAGGCCTCCAGTTCGCCGGTTGAGTTCGTGCAGACGATCGAGAGGGACCCCAAGCGTCAGGGGCTGGTCCTTCCTAGTCCTGATTTTCAGATGTTGTGCCTTGATCAGCTGGACCTCTTCCGCCGAACTGTTCACCCCAGTGCTCTTCTTTCGGTAATTTCTTATCCTGCGTACTTGCAAATGGCAATTTATTCTTTCTGGCTGTGAGGATTGTGACAAAGTAGCTTGGGCTCACGTCCAAAACCATTTGACAATTGATGTGCTTAGTCAAAACCCGTATAAGCATGTATTTCTGAGAATTTTCCTAAAATCCTCAACATGTCGGGCATGTGCGGTGCATTTTCAAATCTAACACGGGGATAACTTGGATGGCATGAAACACATTGTGGCTGTTGGACTTTTTACACGTGGGCAAATCCACTTTGATACTATAAAATAGCTCATTAATTGATAATAAATAGATGGAGTTGGCAATCCTTATAAACCCTTTTGTATTTGTGTGAGATTTATCCTCACATCCTCGATAGGTTAGATATGGTAGCTTTGAAGCTGTTGTAACTTAGAAGTTGCTGTAGTTCATCAGGTTGTGAAGAGCAAAGTTCTGTTGGAATCATAGATTGCTTGCCCCGTACCTGATGTTTTCGGTGCTGTGGAAAATTTCGTGGATTAGAAGTGGATTGTATTTTGCCAGTTCGATATAGCGCTTCTTTGTTTCCGCATTTTATCAGCGATCGTGATTTTTTGCCCTTATGGTTTGGATGTTCTGCTATGTTGAAACACAAGAGTAGGTGCCTGTTTTCTGTCAAGTATTTTGTTTCTTTTGGTTCCCTCACAGCTCTTTGGGAGGATGCAAGGAAACTTCGTCTTTCACCTTACATTCTCTTCACTTTGTGTGGTACCGGGAACTCTGAAAGCGTTGTTCTCCTACCCTGAAGTTGAAAAATGATCAATGCCGTTTGAGAAAGGGGTCGGTGGAGGCTAGGGAGTAATGCTGAGTAATCTTTTCTGATGGCTTCGCAGTGTTGGTTAATAAGTTAGGAGGACAAGGATCATTAGCATGTGCCTTATTATTTTTTACTTGTTTTTTTGTTATTTGCATATTTTACTTGAATTGCCTTAAATGTTTGTCCTTTTTTAGGAAGTAAGAAATCCTTTCTCTGGCTTGGCTTGGTGAGTTTTTTTACTGGTAAGATCTGTCTGAGATGAAATGCTTCCTGGGTTCGTTAGTGGACATCTTATTCCTGTGTAAACGAGAGCGGCAACATATGTTAACCATGTGTGTGCAATTGTTTTATTGTTCTCTTGGGTTCCATCTTTTCATCTTTTGGGGGTATTGCCTTCCCTCGCGTAGCTCATTACTTGAAGTCCATTGAAAGGATTTGTTTGCTACTTCTCAGGTTTATGTCAGACCTGCAGGTAGCTATGTTATGGACCGGTTAGAACTCCGGCGTGTCACCTTTTACCCAGTACTGGATGGATCTGACATTGTTGTATTAGTTGGTAACTTTAGTATTCCAACCGGATTGCGTATTGCAGAAGCTGTCATTTCCAACCAAGAAGTATTCATCTCTTTCTAGTCTCCCTTTGCTTCTCCTAAGGAAAATAGAATGTGTGTTGTTTGATTGAAGAATATTTGTATGGATTTGTTTTTGAGTCGCAGGAAGAAGTAATTCCAGAGCATGGAGCTTGGGTTTTTCCCATGGTCAAACATCCTTTTGTTGTTGGATTTTTGGTTGCTGAGCTTCCTAAAGTAGAGCTTGGGATGGAATCTCGTGAAGTTATGCAGTTGGCATCTCCCTCAGAGCCATCTGTGCTTCCTCCGACTTCAGAACTGAAACCACCTGTGTTTCAGGGACCTGGTGGCAATGGATTGAAACACTTCAACTTCTCCACTGAGCAGAGATTGAATGCCATGAGCATCTCTCGCTCTATTGCTAGGGCATATGTTCTGGATCAGGTTGCTTGATGCTGCCTGTCCCTGTCCCTGTTCTCTCTTTTGTGAAGTGTGTGTGAGTGTGTGTGCATGCGTGTTGGTTATTGGATTCTTCCTTTTTGTGTCTGCATTGGTGTTATCTTTTGAAACTTGTGGTCTTTCTGTATCACTAAAACTTCAGATCTGTAGGATTGTTTATCATCTAGCATTAGCAATGGCACACTATGCTTAATTGAATCTAATTTCTTAACTAGGTTCCGTGTTTGTAGGGAATTATTCATGATTTGTCTTGTCAAAATTCTTTTGTAAATGGGATGAAAATCTTAGGCAGTCATGTGACTTTATTTGGTACTTAGTTGAAGCTGGCTCCGTTCTTCTGATTCAGGTAGTTACTGAAACTTGTGCCAACTGCTAAAAATCCTGTAATTTTCTGGATTTTCCTGAACTCAAGGCTTCCTGCTGCTGAAAATTGGCCTGTCAGTTATGTCTATTGAATCGTTGATGTGCTTGATTCAATCACTGGTTGATTTTGTCATGTTTTTTCTACGAACTCACTGTATCTTTGTTTAACCTTTGGATGCTTACTCATATGTCTTTCGTTGCAGAAAGAAATGTTGCTTCAGCAAACATCCTGGCAAAATAGCATTAGGATGAGTAATCTTATTGAGCAAGTAAGTTTGATGCTTTGGTATTTTGCTTCTGAAGTATGCCCTAACCTGCTCAACTTGCTCAGCTTTGCTATTCTCATGTACCTAGCAGATACGTGGGCCTTTGTCTAGCATACGAACCTTAATCAAAATGTTATCTGTCCAAATGAAGAGAAGTGAGGTAGGGGCATATTTATCATCTGAGATTTTCTCGTACCTCTTGTCCTTATCAGCCAACAATAGAGTGGCTTAACATTAGTAACCATTCAGCACTATGATACACAGATATCTTCAGATATTGTGGAGGATATAATAGTTCAAGGTGATCATATGAGAGAGACTCTTGAACTAATGCAGGATGCGGTTTACCTTACAAAGGTGTGGCTTTCTCTGAATCTTTCACTCAATCAATTGACCTTCATATTCCTATCTTGATTCTTGCTTATTATCTCAAAATTTCCCGTTGCCTGCTAGAAATTTTGCAGATTGCTGTGATTTGTTTCTGCTTCTTAATTA